>NW_010729075.1:7444481-7562308 GCF_000365185.1 Nelumbo nucifera
ATGTGAACTCTCTCCAAGCAGATAGATCCCATTCGTTTCACGGCCAAGTCCCAATCACTTTCCTTGTCTCCAAGTCCTGAAAAACACATCGGTCAGGGAAAAAGGTTACTAAACAATTCTGATGTTTTGTAATGCTACTGACTGAAAGCAAATTAGTATTAAGCTTAGGAACATGCAGAACTGAAGATAAGGATATGACATTAGACAACAAGGGAACCATCAACAATGGGCACCTTATCTCTGCCAGAAGATAAGTAATATGTAGTGAACAGCGATGGCAAGCCAGTCATATGGTCAGATGCACCTGAATCTATTACCCAACAATGCTCAGTGTTATTTGGAGTTGAAGCATGATAAGCTGAGGCCCGAGTACCTGAATGACCCAAAACTAATGTGGGAGCTGATGGTGGCTGAGATGATTGAGCTGAATTGCCAACTTCCTTTTCCAACTGAGTCAGGGCAGCCCGGATAGCAGCTAGGGTGTCTAGGGGTGTGCCTTTTGTGCCCAATGAGGAGGCACAATCAGTATTAACAGCCATATTAGCATTACCCCTTTTGTTCCTGAGTTTTACTGGGACTAAATGAGGGCGCAACCTCCAATAGGTGTCTTTAGTATGCTTGGGTTTCTTGCAATGTTCACATTACTAGATCCCGCTTGTCTTCCTTCTTTATATCCCTCTCCGTATCACCCCCGGACTTAGGTTTGACTGCTGCCAGGGCTGGTGGGAAGGGCTGATGCTGCATCATAACCTTTCTCCTAGCCTCTTCACTGCACACTAAGGAGTAGGCTTGTGATAGGGTCACACTGTCTCTTGTCAGTAGTTGCTGTCTCACAATATCATACTCGAGATTCAGATCAACTAGGAAATAAAAAACCCTATTAGGCTCAACCTGCTTTCTATGAGTTTGTGCATCATTCTGGCTTTTCCCACTCAAGTGTTTTTAGGTGGTCAATTTCATGCCACAAAGATTTCAGTGTAGAGAAGTAAATCGAGACTGGTTTTTCTCCTTGCTTAAGGTTGTTAACCTCACATTTCAGTTCATAAGCCCTTGCAACATTAAGGGGTTGGGAGTAGGTCTCTTTCATGACATCCCAGATTTCCTTAGCTGTTTTTTCCCACAAATAGTTCCGGCTGATATATGGCTGCATAGAGTTGCACAGCCATGTCATAACCAAATAGTTCTCCTGAACCTATTTGGTATAGGTTTGGTCCTCCTTAGTTGGTTCTTTCACATCTCCCAACAAGTAGCTCAGTTTTCCCCTACCCCCAATGGCCATCATGGCCTATTGAGCCCATTCTAGGTAGTTTGATCCATCAAACTTAACTGTTGTAATCTGAAAGGTATTCTCAGACATGTTACCAGAATTGTTAGTCCCAAAAACACCTTCCCCTTGACTCTTGAACTCCATTCTTGATCAAGAATTAATAAAAAAAAACTTTTTTTAATTACTGTAATAGGAGAAACAGCACCCAAACAACTTATAACAGCCAGCCTAGTTCTTCCAAAGAACACAGAAAACAGAATTCTGAATGAAACCAATTCAAATTCTGATCTGAAACAAATAACATTTATGAATTTTAGGGTTTTCTCTCAAAACCCTAAAGAAAACACAAAAATTCTCAGACTAAACCAAGATTATCTTTTCTAAATAGAATCACAAGAAAAAGCGTACTTTATGAAAAAATCTCTGGCCGCCACCTTCTGGTTGATGCAAAACCCTAATCTTGAGGATCCGAAGCTTCTTCTGATTCTTCTTGACTACTGGAACTCTCCTAAACTTCTACAATCTCTTTAGTAGTAGCTGCACACTACCAGTAACCTCCAAGAATCAGCTGATCCTCCTTTCTTGTTGAAAAACTTCCAAACCTAGGTGGTTCTCACGCAGTCGGCCTAATCAGACTAGCATAAGAGCTCCTAGGTCGGCTTTGATACCTTGTAGTCGATCTAGACTACAATCAGTCTTGAATTAAAAAGAAAAAAAGGATGAAAAATTTAAGAGAAGAAGAGAAGAGAGGAAGGAAAGAAGTACACGAAGAGAGTTTCAGAAAAGAGAGAGAGTAGGCCATAATTTTTGCCGACCCTCTCTTAGTATTTATAACTATTGGCTAACTGTAAAAGGGCTGAATTGCCCTTATTGCTTACATGGCAAATAGAATAAGAAATAACTAATAATAAAGCTGAAATAACTAACTGAAATAACTACCAACTAACACTGTCATATCTAACAGAAATATTGTTGCCATACGAACACTGTGGGGTCCACATCAGTGTTCTTTACAAAATCCAATTTGTACATTGACCCTTTTCTCTCACCTCTTCTCTTATCCACCACACTCATTGGAATTAAAATCTGATAAGTTATTTGCCCATCCTTCACAAAAGCACCTTGATTCTGGGAGATAATGCAAGGAAGCACCAGTCTAATTCTTCATGAGAGCAGTTTGGCAATAATTTTATATAGACAGTCTACCATATTGATAGGTCTGAACTCCGTCGGGTGATTTGCATCACACCTTTTTGCAATCAAAGCAATAAAGCTAGAATTCAGCCTCAAAGTAATCACACCCATCTCAAAAAATTCATTTAACACTTTTTGAATGTCTTGTTTTAGTATATCCCAACAGTCTTGATAAAAAGCTATTGTAAACCAAATCCAATAAGATTATCATATATCTAAACATATCATAATCTCTAAACATTAAACATCATGGTTTTCTAAACCGGATCGGACCAGATGGTCGGACCGGAAAAACTGGGAACTGGTCAGGTGACCGGTTCCATTTTCCCCAAAAACTGTTGATTTTGGTCAGCGAATCGCTGAGCCAGGCGGTTAACCGTTCTAATGGTTTTGACCATTTTTTATTTTTTGTCAGAATGGGCCGACTGTTCGGTTCAAATGGTCAGACCATTCGACCCGGTAATCGGACCCCTGACCGGTTCGGTCTCCGGGCCGGTTTTAAAAACCATGTTAAACATACAATGTGATATATTTTATATTGTCGGTCCTGTTGAGAATTTTAAAGATTGCGGCTGTAAAAAGGTCATTGTAAGGTTTAGAGATTATGATATATTTAGATATATGGTAATCTTATTGGATTTTGGATTTACTTCTCTTCCTATCATTCTAGGAGAGGGCAAATCAGGTCAAGATGTATTAGAAAGGGAACTTGAGGATCTTCACCAACATAACTCATCCTCCTAAAATCATGGTTTAATTTGGTTATAATTGAATGATTGGAGAATGAAAATTGCTTTGTCTATGGTAGTGGAAATTCTTGGGATTTGGGGTTGAGGAGAGGGTTAAAGGAGTCTGAAATGGGGTTGGTAGATGATCTTATTCCTTTTCTAAGTGTGCTGTTTTTGAATCAATCTTGTTTGAATAGCAGAATTTGGTCGACTCCCCCCTTTGGCTTTTTTATTTGTTCCTCCTACTTTGCTCTTCTTCAGTCTTCTAACTTGGTAGGATCCTTTCCAATGAAGGAAGTTTGGTGTAGTCTTGTACCCCCAAAAATAAGGGTGTTTTGTTGGGAGGTGGTGGTTCAAAAGATCAACATTTTGGACATGCTTAAAGAAGGCCAAATTTCTGTATTTTACCCCATGTTGTTTTAGCCTTTGCTTTAGGAATGGCAACGGGGTGGGTTTGGGGTGGGGCACCCCCTCCCTGTCCCTGCTCCGAAGTCACAATACCTTGCCCCGTACCCGCTCCATCCCTGGTTGTGGGGCATGTTCGGGGCGGGGCATCCATTCCCCATCGGGGTCGGGGAATCCCTGAATTTTCCCCGCTCCAAGGCAATTACTTAAAAATTATCTATTTTATAGACAATTTATACATAGGATATAGGAATTTGGGGGTATTTTAGAATTGAATTATAATACTTTAGGGGTAATTCAAAAATAAAATTATGGGATCCTAGGATTTTAAAAATTTAGGAAAAACTTAGAGATATTTTAAATATCAATATTAAACCTAGAGATATTTTACTAATTTACCTTCGGGTTTGGGGAATTATATACAAAACCCGTCCCTGCCCCGTACCCGGTTCGGGGAAAATAATTTTTCCCCGTCCCCGCCCTGTCCTTGTTTAGGGTCGGGGAAAACCAGCCCCGTTTGGGGCGGGGCCCCGGTTTTACGGGGGAAATTGCCATCCCTACTTTGCTTAGGTTGTAGTGAGACAATTACATACCTACTAATATCCTGTCCGTAGGTTTAATTTGGGAAGAGTAGTGTGGAAAGCCACAAGAGCAACTATCCTTTGGTCAGTTTGGGAAGAAAGTAACAATAGGATCTTTCAAAGGAAAGAAAGATCTAAGGAGCAAGTCATTGATTGCATAACCATTAAGGTTATACATTGGCTGAAATTGATTGAGTTGTTCAAAGATTATTTAGCTGAGAACATTTTTAGAGGTTAAAATGCAGTGGCAAATTCTTCATCTAAAAAGACTGGCTCTGGACCAATGGTTACCTTCAACACAAGAAAGGTTGAAGTTGAATTTTAATGGTTCGTTCCTTGGGCAACCTGGGTCCCTCTAAAGTTTGGGGGAGCATTTAGAGATGGGGAGGGCAGATTGATTGTTCTGTATTTTGGACCACTAGGGTGACAAGCTCTAACTTTTTTTGGAATCAAAGCAATGAAAGTAGAGATCAAGCCTGAATTAGTCACCCCTCTTTCAAAAAATTCAATGAACAACTTTGGATATCATTCTTTAAGTACCTCCCAACATTTTTGGTAAAAAGCCATTGTGAAACTATCCAGACTAGGAGCTTTACATCTATCCATAGAGAAAATTGCTTCCCTTATCTCTTCCCAGTCAAAATTCCTTTCTAGCCAAACGTTCAGATCTTTAGGGAGCTTAGGCCAATCCAAGCCATCAAGTCGTAATCTATCATTTAGGGGTCGTCGAAAAATAAATTTGAAGTGATTCGCAAAAGCCCCTGCAATCTCATTCTGTTGGGTTAGCATAGTACCATCAATCACAATCTTAGAAATGAGATTTTTCTTTCTCCTACCATTTGCTAAAGCATGGAAGAAATTTGTATTCTTGCCTCCTTTACCCACTTGTGTTTAAGACTTTTGTCTCCAAATAAGGGCTTGTTTGGTTTGCGAGAACAGTGGTTTAGAATTGGAATTGGAATGGGCCATTCTGATTCCAACTGTTTTGGTTGGGCGGAATTGGAATCCCATTCCCATTCTTGGTGGAATGTCATTCCCCCATTTGAGGGAATGGCCATTCCCTTCCCCTCCCTTGGGAATGAAATCCTATTCCAGTTGATTCCAATTCCCATTCTGATTCTTGTATGAACCAAACAGACAATGGGAATAGACTGTTCTGATTCTGATTCCGATTCCAACTGCGAACCCAACAGATTTTATGTCAGAGGCAGCAACTAAAGGTTATAAACTAAGCTGGCAGGAAAGCTCTATGGAAACATGAACAAGATACTTGGTGGAGTGTAAAAGGAAAAAATTGCCAAGGGTGGAAAGAGGTTTTTACAGTGTTAAAGACCCTTTCTTACTTATTGGAATCCCATTCCCATTCTTGGTGGAATGTCATTCCCCCATTTGAGGGAATGACCATTCCCTTCCCCTCCCTTGGGAATGAAATCCTATTCCAGTTGATTCCAATTCCCATTCTGATTCTTGTATGAACCAAATAGACTATGGGAATAGACCGTTCTGATTCCAATTCCAATTCCAACTGCGAACCAAACGGGTTTTATGTCAGAGGCAGCAACTAAAGGTTAGAAACTAAGCTGGCAGGAAAGCTCTATGGAAACATGAACAAGATACTTGGTGGAGTGTAAAAGGAAAAAATAGCCAAGGGTGGAAAGAGGTTTTTACAGTGTTAAAGACCCTTTCTTACTTGTTGGAATATAGAAAAAGGGGAGGCTATGGAAGTGGGAGAAGACCTCTTGAAGACTGCAGGTGAGGATCAAAAGCAGAATCTTTTTTGTTATGGCACATTTAAGACAACCCCATGATGAATGTTAATCTAAGGAAAGAACGGTGGGGATGGTTTGTTGGTGGTGGAGGCCAACAAGCCGATCATGGAGTGAAGTAAAGTTGCTGATCTTATAATATTTAACTTGAGTCTAAGAAGCACCTTGATTTTGACCCCCTTTGACACTTATTAGGCTATTCTTGGTCCTCTTGAAAATATGACCGGAGTTGAAGCTTTGAGTATTCAAGATGACTTAGGGACTTTTACTTTGTTTTAAGTGATCTCCTTCAAACTCAAAGTCTCTTTCAACTGAAGATGGTGTGGTGGTCCGAGTGATTGGACTTCCTATCCCCCTTCAGAACCGTGAGGTAGCAACGTCCATTACAATGCTATCTGGTGCCCATCTTGATGGATAATTTTGGGGAGACCTCCATTCGACATTGTTGAGTGGAGTTAAGCCTGAGGAGATACCCACATTAATGTTGATGGGGTGTTTCTTCCGGTGTGGTTGGCCTCCTCCATTGAAGCTGTTCTTTGGAGGGAGGCTCGGCAGATTGGAGATGAGAAGATGGATTTTTGGCTTTACATGGCAGCTTGGGGTTGGAGTACTTAGAGAAAGTTAAAACTTGCACAAAAAATAGAACAAGCAGCATTTAGGCTTTCCAAAAGATTTGGGCAGCTTGGATGGTCAAAATGGTGAATCTCAAGGCTTAGTTCTGATGTCCACCAAGTCTTTTACTCAGGTGGTCGCTTCTGGCACCAAGGACTACCGTTTGAATAATTCAGACTGTTCTACTACTCAGGGTAAGGGGACGTTGGAAAAACTGGTTAGGGAATTAAAAAAGAAGGGTGAACCACTGAACCAAGTTGGAGGAGGGTCAGCCCAAAGAACTAGTTGTGGGCTTGATTTGTCGAATAGGCTTGTGGGCCTATAGACTTGGGGGCTAAAAGATCAAAATTCATTAAAGTGTTAAATGGACCATTGTTGGCGGGCCCATCTATGGCTCTTGAAAAGGCACATGTGTCTTTAAAAGCTTACATGACAAAGTATAGGCCTAAGGTAGGCGACAATGGCAACCATCTATCTTCTTCTTCTAGCTCTTCAAGCTGTGTAAAGGCTTCCTCCTAGTCTAGCGAAACGAAGGCTCCTTTTTATGCGTGTAGCTCTCTACAATGGTTTCCAACAAAAAAAAAACCTCAACCGGCTAACTGCTCATATCTAGACCGTTGCATTCGTCGTGCCAAAAAAAGTGAACTAGAGAATTTTGATTTGGCTTCTTTGTTAGAGGAGGAAGATTGCTCCGACTCTGAAACTAAGGAAACATTGAGCCTTGGCAGTGTTGATCTACTACAGTCAAAGGACATTTTCGAAGATGATAGCCTAAACACTTAAGGAAACATTGAGCCTTGGTAGTGTTGATCTACTACAGTCAAAGGACATTTTCGAAGATGATAGCCTAAACACTGAGTTGTTGTTTCTAGAGGAGGATGTTTGTGGTCCAATGGTAGGTGTTCAAGCAGCAGATCCTTCTTCCTCCCCAATTTGTGTGCCACACAAGGTTATGTTAGAATCAAAAAACATTACGGAAGCTGCATAGGGCACAACTAATCCAACAAACAAATCCTTTCATGTAATTTAGCCTGCTCAAGATATTTATATAGAGGGGTAGGAGGAATCATCATTGTCACTTCACGCAGAGTCACTGATTAGGGGGCAACCTTCTAAGGTAGCTTCAGACATATTGATTAACACGGATTTGGTTGCAGCCTACTTCCAATGCTAAATCAGACAGGGGGACTAGGCCTAGACTCAACGCCTCCTTCAGGAACTTTTGCTCTTGCTCCCACCCTTTCAATCCCCTTTGCTAAAGGTACACTTGTCGTTTTGGTTTTTGGTACTAACGAGGGTGCTTTGCTAGGTACTCCAACAACCTTATCAGAAGGAATAGTTAAGGGAGGGAAAGGTGGGACCGAGGTTAAGGGTTGTGGAGAAGAGGAGGGGGAGATATTTTTGAAAAAGAAACAACAAGAGGAGTTAGAGAGAATCCGGGAACAAATATGTGTTGTTTTGGAGGAATATCAATAGAAAGAAGAGCTAATGGAGGTTATCCATGCAAAGATTGAACATAAGGAAGAAATTGGAGAGTGTTTAAGGAGTGTTGGGGTAGAAAAGTAGGAAAAAAAAGAAAAGATTAAAGGTGGAGAGACTAATCTCGGACATTGAAGGTGATATTGAATTTTGTGGTAGGGGGAAAGAAGGAAGGGTGCTAAGTAAATTTTGGGTTAGGTGTTTGGGAGGGTCTCTATTTCTTTCCTAATGCAAATCATAAGTTGGAATGTGAGGGAATTACAAAGTGCAAGTAAGAGAAGATTAATAATGTTGTTGCTTAGAAGAGAAAGGCTGGACATTGTAATGCTACAAGAGACCAAATTAGAAGGGCTAGAATTGTTTGAAATCAAGAGGGGTAAGTTGTGTCTTGGCTCCCTCTTGGGGAGCTTCATGGGGTATAATCACCTGGTTGAAAGATGTTGTAGAAGAAACTTTTCTATGTCTTTGAAGTTTAGGATGATGGAGGACAGATTTACTTGGGTGCTAACCAATGTGTATGGACCAAATAATTATAGAGAGAGGAATGAGATATGGGAGGAGTCATATGGCATCCAAGGTTTATGCGAGGGTGTCCCTGGTGCTTGGGTGGGTGGAGATTTTGATGTAATCCGGTTCACAACTGGGTCAAATAACCCCCCAATTATCCATCACAACTAGTATGAGAAAATGCAATGAAATAATTATTTTTTGTGAGCTAAAGGAGATCCCTCTATTGCATGCCAACTTTACTTGGTCTAACTTTCAGGAAAACCTAACTTGTTCAAAGTTAGATAGATTCCTATTTAATGAAGTTTGGGAGAACCACTAGAAGGGAATTGATGGCTAAAGGGTTGCCTAAAGTCACTTCGAACCATTGTCCTATTGAGCTAGGGTCTTTTTTTTTGATAAATTACTGAGTTAGAACCATTGACTCACCCAGACTTTGTAAAGAAGGTTGAGTGAAGAGCTAAGGGGGGTGAAGTGGAAAAGAGTTAGATTTCATAAAAAATTGAGAAATTTGTATGCAAAATAAAAAATTTGGAATAGGGACCAGTTCAAAAGAATAGATGACTTTAACATTCTTCCTTTTTGACTCAGATTGAGGAATTGGATGTGAAGGAATCCCAAAGGACTATGATTGCATATGAACGAGAATTGAGATGGTGATTAAAGGAGTTGGAAGAGGTTCTCTTGCGAGGAGATATCTTGGAGGCAAAATCAAGATAAAATGGATCCAGGATGGAGATGGGAACACATAGTTGTCCAAATTCATGATACTATACAAGTTTTTATGGATCTAAGTTGCTAACTCACCATGCCATAGGTGGAAGATGGAGGAGAAAGTTTGTTCCGACGAATAGGTGGAAGAAATTCCTAGGCGCGTCAAGAAGAAGAGATTCTTGTTTGAAGAATTAGGTGCTTGGCGATCAAAATTAGAGAAGACAAAAGAGCTGTTGTGGTATTAAGCAAGGTGGCTTCAAGGTGGTTTAAAGGTTTATTCGATGGCACATTATTTGCCATCACATAGATAGGATGGAAAGGGGAACTGTGTTTGCAAAAGAAAAAATTCTTAGTGGAGAAGAAGAAAAACGACAGGGTAGATTTCATCTAGTTGATTGAACTATTTGGAATGGGTAAAAGGCAGATTATATGTGATCCTGCTAGAAAAGGAAAATAGGTATGGTTGTAGGTCGTGGAGACCTTGGACGAGTATGAACAAAGGATGTGGCTAATGGAGAAACGAAATGATTGTAGGACTATTCGTTTGGAACCCCCAAAGTTGGAACAAACCTCGAAAACTCCTTGTATCTGCGGAAACTTCCTTTGCTCATAGATGATGGTTGAAGGCAGTCAGGAGGAGTGACGAAGAAGAAAGGTGATTAGAATGTGTAGGAAGGTGGATGATTGGGAAGGCATGTTACAAGATGAAGTAACATCTATGCTGATGATGAAAACGACAATACTTCGTCCCTTTGGTGATACGACAACGATCTTAGATCTGGATTGTCGAGCTGAGAATCTAATTAGAGTCTCCACAAAAGAGAGAGTAGCAATGGCGGAGAATTGGAACCCTTCTTGCAATGAGGTGGAGGTAGAATGTGACTTCATCTGCTTGAAAGTTGTGGGACTATCGTTCAATCTATGGATAGAGGAGATCTTTCTTCAGATTACAGTGACATGTGGAGGATCCCTTTAAGAAGTGGATGTGTCTGATCTTCGAGTAGTCATCATACGATTAGGAGGTTCCAAGTGAGAGAAGATGCCAATATTAATCAAAATTTTCTCTAATGACAAGTGGAGGCATGTTTGGGTAGCGTTGGAAGCTGAGTTGACACTATGGGAGAGTTGGAGGATGACGCGTACATGGCAGGTAGAAGGCCACATGGCATAGACAGAAGGGGAGGCTTGAGTGCCAACCTTGGTTTTCCTCCAAAGGAAACCATATCGTTGAGCAAGCTTGATTTAGTCTCCAAATTCCCATTAATAGCCAATTATCCAAATCTTTTTGAATTTCGAAGGTAGGGGCCTATATCCTATGTGGAAGTATTAAAAGGGGAGGACTTGGGAAAGAAGGCTTTTGAATTGGGGGTGAACCAAGTGATTAGGTCGATTCTCAAACCGCATTCACATGACAACTTAAGTATCGCATGTGGGCTCGGGGGAGGGAAGATGGGGGATGCTAATCTGGCTGTATCAATGTCCCCATTGATTCCTAACAACAAAAGCTTTAGAAAACTGCCGCAGTTATAGTGGGTTAGATGTTCTCCTTCGTTGCAAGACAAGCCCAATCCTAGGTACAATAGATCAGAGGAAGTGTTGGGGGACGATGATGAAGATGGTCGATGGATATGTTGTGAAGATTCTAAAGAGGAGAGTATATCCGATGACAAATCCAGTATTGGAGTGTTGACGGGCTATCCAAGTGTGCTTGGATGATGAAGAGGAGTTGCAATGGTGCTCTGTTTGCGGTAGAGAGGGTCAGCGAAACTAAGATTGAACAGAGCCTTGTTGTTAAAAATTCTAAACAGGATGAGC
Source organism: Nelumbo nucifera (assembly GCF_000365185.1). The sequence continues at coordinate 7,455,550 of NW_010729075.1, forward strand.
AAGAAGAAAAAGAGCGCCGAGAAAACCTCAGATACTCAGGTTGATATAAGCTAGATCCATGAACAACAGGGTCCCTCTTGTAACCGTTCAGATTGGAGACCCCTCTCTCTTGAGCAACAAAAGCAGGAAGGTCAAATGATGATTGAGCAAGGGATCTATAGAGCTTTGGAAGAGTCTCCTCCAAGGGGTATAGGACCAAGGTCGAATAAGCTTATTGTAGCCATGGATCATCTTCAAATAGAAAAAATTGATGTCTCGGTGAGCAACCATGATCCAAAATAGGGCGACAAGGAATTTGAAACTCCCCTTTTGTCGATCTTGCTCCCCCTTTGTGTTCTGGTAATCCTTGTAACTCTAGTGTTTTCGGTTTTTCTACTGGCTCCTCTTCTAGTTCTCATGCAGATGGCCAAACTCCAACTCCCATTTGTGAAAAGGCCCATGGACTTGCATAGTCTTGATGTGAGTGTGGTGGGGGAATTCCCATAAGGTGGTCTAAAGTCAGATTGTGGGAAGGAGGTAAATCCATCAGGGGAAAGCATGAGAGATGAAGAATATAGCAAGGAGGGAGGGAAGGGTAAAGAAAAAATACAGAATTGGAGGAGGATGGCAATACTTTGCTGAAGGAAAAGGGGAAGAGTTTTAGATCTCAAGTAGACTTCTCAAGAGAAAAGATACAGGGGGAAGAGGACCAAGTGGTGAACCTAGCCAATAGAATGGGGCTTAACATAGAGAAATCTAAGGAGGTGAATGCTCAAACAAAGAAAGGAAAAAAGGGGGGTGGACAAGAAAGAAAAAAAAATGAATGAAGTGGAGAACCTCATTAATGATGTTGAAGGGGACAAGGAATTTAGTGCTAGGGGAGGAAGAAGAAAAGGAGGTCTATAGGAAGAGGAGTCACCGGGTTTTATCAGATAGCTTAATGAAGATCATTAGCTGGAATGTTAGGGGCCTAGGAAGTACCACAAAGAGAAGATTGATTAAGGAGATGCTGAAGAAGGAAAAACCAGACATAGTGTTGATCTAGGAATCCAAAGTTCAAGAGGTAGACAAGAAATGGATCAAGAACTTTTGAGGAGAAAGAAACATTTAGTGGAGCTTTGCACCAGCTTGGGGTGCTTCAAGGGGAATAATAACAGCCTGGAAGGAAGATTTGTTCCTTTGTAGTGAAGAGCTAGCGGGAAGATTCTCAATCTCAATAAGACTGAAGAATATTTAGGATGGGCTTGAATGGGTCCTCACCAATGTTTATGGTCCAAATTCTTTACAGAGAAAAGAATGTGGTGTGGGAAGAATTAGCAGATATCGGAGGACTGTGGGAAGGACCATGGTGCTTAGGAGGGGATTTTAATGTGACTAGGTTTGCTGATGAATCAAATGGAGGAAGACAGGGTTATTTCAAGCATGAGGAAATTTAATAGCTTTATTAAGGCTTTTGAGTTAAGAAATTTCCCACCAAGTCAATCTTATTTTACTTGGTCCAACCTTCAGGCTAACCCTATTTGCTCTAGACTAGATAGATTCTTATTGTTTCTTGACTGGGAAGAACATTGGACGGGCTTGAGGGGAAAAAACATTACCCAGAATCACCTTAGATCATTGGCCAATTTGCTTGTTTCCGAGGTCTATTGATGGTGGTCCAACTCCCATTAGGTTTGAGAATACATGGCTCACCCATCCAGAATTCAAGGGAAAGGTTAAGGAGTGGTGGGAGTCCCAAAGTCTACAATCTATTTGGGAAGGTTAGAAGTTTTTGAGAAAGTTGCAAAGGTTGAAAGGGGAAATTAAAGAATGGAACAAAGTGAAGTTTGGAAGATTGAAAGAGAAAAAGTCAGTCTAATTTCACAAATTGAGGAGATTGATAGGAAGGAATTGCAAGGTGTACTAGAAGGTCATGATAGGGAAAGGAGATGGTCTTTATAGAAGGAGCTAGAGGTTACTTTGTTGAGAGAGGAGATCAGCTGGATGCAAAAATTGGGAGATTGATGAATTGAGGAGGGTGATGGAAATACAAAATTGATGATCAAATTTTAATTGCAAATGAATGTATGGAGGGTCAAAAAAGGTTAAAGAGAAAGGGAGTGGCAATCAAGTTGGACTTGGAGAAAGCCTATGATCTAGTGGACTAGGGCTTTTTGATTAATATCATGAGGAGGTGTGGTTTTGGGGAATTATGGTGTAAATGGACTAGAGGTTGTTTGCAAACAAGCCACTTTTCTGTTCTAGTTAATGGTTCTACAATTGATTTCATTGAGGGGCTTCGTGGTTTTAGACAAGGTGATCCACTCTCTCCCTTTCTCTTTACTTTGGTGGCCAAGGTCTTAAGTAAGCTAATCTCAAGGGCTAACTTTATGAAGTTGTTTAAAGGGTTGGAAAATAGGAAGAGATAGAGTTTTGGTCTTGTGCTTGCAATTTGCAGATGACATTCTTGTTTTCCGTGATGGGGAAGGCAGAGAGGGTAGAAAATTTGAAGTTAGTAGTGAAACTCTTTGAAAGGATCTCCAATTTGAAAATCAACTAGTCTAAGAGTTTAGCGGCTGGTATCAATTTGGAAGTTGTTGATTTGAGAGAAATTGCTGATTTGTTGGGATGTGAGAAAGGAAATTGGCCTTTGTGTTATTTAGGACTGCCCCTTGGTGGAAACCCTAGATCGATTACCTTTTAGAACCCAGTAGTGGAAAGGTTTAAGAAAAGGCTGGCAAGCTGGAAAAGGAATCATGTTTAATTGGGAGGGAGAATCTCATTGATCAAGTCCACCCTAGCAAATCTCCCAGTGTACTACATGTTGGTTTTTAGGATGCCCAAGCTATGGTAAAAAGAATTGAAAAGATCATGAGGGATTTCCTTTGGGAGCCTGGAGAAGGGAAGAAAGATCACTTGGTTAGGTGGGAAAAGGTGATGCAGCTGAAGTTTGAAGGGGGACTTGGCTTTGGAAATGTTAAGTTGAAGAATTTGACTTTGTTGGGTAAATGGCTTTGGAGATTCCCTAAAGAAAATGAGAAGCTGTGGACTAAAGTTATTTCAAGTATCCATGGGCTGTCAAACAACAGTCGGGATGCAGGCTGATTGCATAGAGCTACTCTAGCTGCTCCCTAGAAGGCCATCCATGACATTCTTCCTATGTTCCTTCCTTACATAAGGTATGATTTGGCTTTGGGTCAGAGAATTAAATTTTGGGAGGATATCTGGGTCGGGGATGCCCCCTTTTTGAGGTTTTTCCTTATCTTTTTGTTCTACCTGGTTTAAAAGGAAACCTATTTGTGGTTTTATCAGTTCATCCTCCTCCCAGTCAAACCTGAGTTAGAATCTAGGCTTTAGTAGAAATCTAGGAGAATCTGAAATTTCTAGTGTCTCTGCTCTACTTAGCCTATTGAATTCAGTGGTCTTGGGGGATGGTGTGTCAGATTCTAGAGTGTGGGCCCTCAATCAGTCATGTTCTTTTTCCTGTAAGTCCTTTCTGGATTCTCTTGTAGCCACCTCCCCTCTCCTTTCCTGTCAAGGAGATCTGGTCTCAACCCATCCCTCCTGAAGTTAGTGCTTTCTGTTGGGAAGTGTTCCATGGCTCCATTAACATTTGTTTGCTTAAGAGGAAAAGACCAAATCGGTGCTTGTCCCTATGCTGGTTGCTCCTTATGTAAGCTGTATGGTGAGACTGATTTTCATCTTTTAATTTCTTGTCCTTTTGCTAACTCTATTTGGGAGTGGATTTCATCTCTGTTTGGTTGCAGATGGATTTCCCTTGGTAGTCTAGAAGGTTTTTTTAGCTCTTACATTTTCAGGTGCTCTAAAAGAAAAGGCAGGATAATGAGGAGGTGCACTAGAGCTGTAGTGGCTTGGACAATTTGGGAAGAAAGAAACCTAAGAATTTTTTATGATAAGGAAAGAAGCAAGGAACCTGTGATCGAAGTTATAACCTTAAGGGTGGCACATTAGGTGAAAACTTTAAAGCTGTTTGCGGACTTTATGGTTGAAGTCTTCTTCAGATCATGGGGAATAATTTCTGATTCTTTGTCTAGAAGACAATTAGTATATGAGGTTTGGTCTCCTCCAGGTGCTGGGTTGAAGAAATTAAACTTTGATGGCAGCTTCATGGGCAATCCTGGCCCATTGGGTATTGGTGGGGTAATAAGGGAAGAAGATGGAATATTTTAGCCATGTATTCAGGTCCTGTTCAACATGGAGATGTGGTGAGATCAGAACTGATAGCAACAGTGTGTGGAGTAGAAAAATCTAAAGAAATGGGGATTGACAGGCTGATTATTGAAGGGGATTCAGAAATAGTTGTGGGTTGGAAAAAGGGGAAGGAGTAATATGAAAGCTAAGGAGTGAGCTCAGGCGCTTCAAGCAGATATCTAAAGACATGTTGATCCAAATAAAGTGGATTAGGAGATTTGGAAACAATATGGCTAATGGTTTAGCTAAAGAAGGGATTTAGAGGCAATCCGTGTTCTGGGTTGTTTTGTAAATAGTGGGATAGTCATAGTTTTTCTTGGGCTTCTTGTTTTTGCCCACAACTTCTTGTTGTATATGCTATTTATTTTTAGGGATTATAGCTGATAAGGGTAGCTTTTGGGTCTTATTATCAATAAAAATAAAATAACATAATTTCTAGAATAAAGTAACTTTTAAAAAAAAAATCAAAAAAGGGTAAAAATACTATTCATTTCCTTCTTCCTTTAGATAACTGCTTCCCATTTTGGAGAGATCACGACTAATTTTCCTCCTTTCTTTTGTTTCTCCCCATCGCTTATTCTCTGCAGTCGACGAACTAGAACCAAACCAGCTCAGCCCACCGTCCCCTTCTCTTATTTTCCTCCTTCCCCTTCTTCTTCCCCCCTCTTTTCCTCCCCTTCTCTTCTTCGTTCTTCGTTCTTCCCTTTTTCTCCCTTGTTTCCGTAGGGCTATGGTAGTGAGCAACTGACTCAACACTTTCTGTAGGATCATAGGGTCGTAGGGGCCACTATCTCTGATGCCAGAAAGGCCTTCTCTTCCCCTTTTTTTTATCAAATATATTTTATTTATCAAGGGCTAGACCTAGAGAAGGCCTTATCTGAATCAGATTATTTCTCCCCTATTCGGTCACCAGACCTAGACTTTTTGTGTAAAACTCTAATGAATTTGGTTGACACACCATCTTTCTCCATCATAGGAACACCCAGGGCAGACCGGATCAGTTGCAACACCGAAAATTGCAGTGAAGACCACATCCATGAAGGTCAAGACCTCCCTCATTCAAAATCTTTTCCTATTTTTGTTAGGTGTGGATAAATAGCGAGAAACGCGTGGTATTTATTGGAATACAAAACTCTCTCTCGTTAATCGTGAAAACCCAAAGTGTATTACGGACGGTTGATTTTCAAGAAAAAAAGGGATTATAGCTGAAGGAGATGAATAGTATTTTTACTCTTTTTTGATATATTCTTTTAAAAAGTTACTTTGTTCTAGAAATTATGTAAAAAAATTACTTTTATTGATAATAAGATCCAAAAGCTGCCCTTATCAGCTATAATCCCTTATTTTTACTCTAATGAATCAATTTTGTGTTGGTGATAAATAAAGAAGAAAGTAAAAAAGATAGAAAGAAAGGAGATGGGAACACAATTTTTTCACGTTGTGGCCAATGTAGGAGGAAAAGTTTTGTAGCACAACTTGAGATTGATGGAGAGGAAATTTCTTCTCAAGAAGAGATAGCCATGTGTTATGTAGATCATTTCAAGTTAATATTGAGAAAGCCCTTTAATTGTTGGGTGGAAGTGGATGGTCTAGACTAAGTCTATTTGAGTGATAGGGGATGGTTGGAATGAAACTTCGAGGAAGAGGAAATCAGGCATGCAGTTTTCTCAATTGATAGATCCAAGGCTCTAGGGTTGGATGGATTTACCATGCCTTTCTATTAAGATTGTTGGGATGCATTTAAAAAAGATTTGTTTTGAGGTTTTTAGAGAGTTTGGATAATTTTATTGTTGGCCCCGGAGTTGGCTTCTTTAGGTCTTATTCCCAAGAAGACAATTGCTTAACATCCTAAGGATTTCATACTTATCAGCTTGGTAACTAGTATGTACAAAATTTTGATGAAGGTTTTATCCTTGAGGATCAAAGCTGTACTCCCCTCTCAAATTAGTCAAGCTCAAGGTGATTTTGAGCAAGGTAGACAAATTATGGATGAAATTTTGATAGCAAATGAATGTGTTGAGGAGATGAAAAGATCGGGTAATAAAGGCTTTGCCTGCAAATTGGATCTTGAAAAAGCCTATGATTTGGTGGGTTGGAGTTTTCTCTTAGAGGTGTGAAGTGTGTGTTTGGGGGAAGATGGTGCAATTGGATTAAGGGTTACCTCACTTCTTGCCTTTATTCCATCCTAGTCAATGGGGTAGTTAAGGATTTCTTCCTAGCTTGCATGGGCCTAAGACAAGGTGACTCGCTCTCTCCCTTTCTGTTTACACTTGTTGCTAATGTGTTATGTAGAATGATTTCAAAAGCGGATAGGGAGGAGACCTTAAGTGGGTGGAGAATAGGAAGAAACGGAGTTTTGGTGACCCACCTTCAGTTTGTAGATGACACTGATATTTTGCGAAGGGTGTAATTTGAGGAAGGTAAGGAACCCTAAGAATTTAATAAAATTTCTTGAAAATACATCAAAGCTGAAAATTAATTTCGAAATGAATTGTGTGGTTGGAATTAATTTGGGTGATTAGAAGTTGGAAAAAAGTTGGTGACTTTGGAAAAAAGAATTATATTTCCTTGGGGTGTAAAGTGACTTTGATTAGATCCACACTTGCTATCTTGTCGGTTTACTTTTTGTTTGTCTTTAAKATTCCTACTAGGGAAGCTAAGAAGATAGGGAAGATGATGAGGGATTTTTTGTGGGAGCCAGGGCAAGAGAAGAAGGATCATTTGATTAGGTGGGAGGTGGTTAGTTGAAGTAAGGAAGAAGGGGGCCTAGGATTAGGAAATCTTGCTCGTAAGAATGAAACTCTTCTAGGGAAATGGTTGTGAAGAAGGCCTTTAGAGGGGTTGAGGTTACGACATGAGGTGGTGGCTAGTATCCATTGGCTATTCTAGAGATGGTTGGGATGCCAAGGTATCTAGAAGGGCTACACTTGCAACACCTTGGAAGGCAATTCATGGTATCCTCCTTAAAAACCTCTGCTTTGTATGGTGTGTTGCTTGCTCAAGGACTTGTGTTCTCTTTTGAGAAGACATTTGGGTGGGCAGTCTCAGTGTTTTAAAAGCGCAAGGTGAAAAAAGCTGTATGGGTCAAGTTGCGCCCAAGGCGTGAAGCGAGGCGCATGCCTTTTTGAAGCAAGGTGCAAAAATAAAAAAATGCCAAAAAATTCAAAAAAATGCAAAAAAATATAAAATATAAACTTAAATTTTAAAATAAATGTTTTGAAAAACCTATTATCTAAAATTGAAAACATTTTCAAGCACAAAAAACCCACAATCTCTATTTTTCCTCAATTGTATTACTTCAAGTAGCTAATGTGATGCAAAACATGTTACATTCTTGATTCTACGAGTCACCTTTGTGCCACGCCCCTCGAGGCAAGCCCAAACAAGTCCATGTTTGGGTCTTAAATTCTTAGTTCTCATGCAAAAAAGAATGATTTCGTAATTTTAATTGCTTTTTAAGAAGATATTTTATTAGGATGAATGAATGAAATATTTGGCAATGTTGTTCATTCATTCATCCTGATAAAATATCTTCTTAAAAAGCAATTAAAATTATAAAATCATTATTTTTTGTATGAGAACTACCCTAACATGGACTTGTTTGGGCTTGCCTTGAGGGTGTGGCACAGGGGTCCGGGGGGTAGAGCCCTTGACCCAGCCACTAGGTTCGAAAAAACCAAAAAAGCATCAAATTTTCAAAAGGTGCGCAACGCCTGGGTTGAGGCATAAGGCGCATCAGGCACCTACTCTAAAATGCGCCTAGGTGCACCTTTTAAATCATTGGGCAGTTTGCCCCTCAGGGACCTTTTTCCCTCACTCTTCTCTATTTCCCTTTATAAAAAAGAGCTTGTGTCTACCTTTCTTTTCTCCTCGGTTACTCCCTTGTCTGCAAACTGGGACTTTAGTTTCCGTAGAGGGTTGAGGGATGATGAATCCGTTTTTGTTTCTGAGACTTTTTTTACTTGATTTTTGTTTGCTTGGATCCTTTCAATCTTGATAGGAGAATTTGGACTTTGACTCCAAAAGGTTCTTTGCTCTAGTTCTTCTCCTTGGGTATTCCTAGTAAAAGAAGTTTGGTCTAGGCTTATTCCCCCAAAAATTGTTGTCTTTTGTTGGGAAGTTTACTACGATAAGATCTAACCTGCATAAGAAAAGACCTTTCATGTGTTTATCCCCTAATTGGTGTACTCTTTGCAAAACACATTATGATGATTGTTACCACTTATTGATTTTTTGTTCTTTTGCTGTAGTTATTTGGAATTGGGTATTTGTTCTCCATCTACCTTTGAGTGGCCCACAAAAAGAGGGAGAGTTATGTTGAAATCTATCAGAGCAACTCTCCTATTTGGGAAGAAAGGAATGCTAGAATCTTTCAAAAGTTACTTGTTTGATGATATAAGGAGGAACTGTCTGCAATGGCGTTTACTTCTTCTAAGAAGCTCAGAATTCAAGCAATTTGGACTCCTCCCATGGAGGGTTTTGTCAAGTTGAGTTTTGATGAGAGTAGTCAGGGCAATCTAGGATTGTCTGGTATCAATGGTGTTTTGAGAAATGAGGACAATAACATTCTCTCTCTTTTTTCAGGCCTAATGGGAATAGGAGACTCTACGAGGGCTGAACTTCTAGCTACTTACAAGGGATATAGATTGCAAACCAACTCGGAGTGGAGAACTTAATAATCAAAGGAGACTCCAAGGTGGTTGTAGGATGGTTGGCTGACTCGGATACTCTCACTTGGGTCTAGAAAAGGTTAAATGGCTCACAAGGATTATGACTAATTAGGTTTCGTTGGGTGGGCAGATCAAAACAAGGGGCTTCTCAAGTTACTTTGTACTGGGCTTCTCTATAATTTTATCTTTGTTTTGTGTAATCAACTAAGGATAGATGGAATCCTCCATCTTCCTTTCTTAAAGTGGAGGTGGTGTGTCGTGCCTCTCCCTGAGTTGTATTTTCTTATTATATGATTTAACGAATCTTACTATTCAACAATAAAAAAAAACCTCCAGTGTCTTTCTCAACTCCCACCTTATCTCTTTGTTCCTTTCCCCAAAACATCCTTCTTCTTCCTTTGCATCCAACACCTCAATCTGACTAATCACCTCATGTTTTCTTTCTTCTTATCTTCCATAGTGCTGAATAATTCATTCCTTGATTTTCATTTTTAACCCTTTTAACTTCCAATGGAATTTCATTCTCTCCCAATTGTTCCTTGGGTTATACTCATTCCTAGGGGTGGATTCGAGCCGAGCCGAATAGTACCAGGCTCGAGCTCGGCTCGAGACTATTCTACAAGGCTCGAGCTCGAGCTTGAGCTCGGTTCGAGCCAGAACCTTGAGCTCGAGCTCGGCTTGAGTCAAGAGTTCATAAGCTCGAGCTTGGCTCAGCTCGACTCGTTTTATATTTTAGAAAAATATTTTAGAAAAATAAAAATTATATATATATATTTTATTTTATATTTAAAAAATTAAGAATTATAATATTTTTATTATATATATTATATATTAAATATCAAATATATTATATATATATATATATATATATATAAGCCCGAGCCTCACGAGTCGAGCTCTAGTAGGCTCGAGCTCGGCTGAAACCGAGCCGAACTGAGCTTTTCACGAGTTGATCTCGAACAACTAGTGAAAAGCTCGGCTCGTTGCCACCCCTACTCATTCCACCATTCCTTTACTTCTTCCTAAATCCTGGATGATGTAACCACATGCTCTCAAATCTAAAAGGGGAAGGTCCCCGATCTCCAACCTTATACGTATAGAGATTGGCTAATGATCTGAGGTTACTCTAGGAAGTGCCCTTAACACTGTCTCCCCTATGTTCTCCGAATCTGCAATGAAAAGGAATCTCTCTAATTTTGAACAAATTGGTTCAGCCTAGAGATTGGACCAAGTGATGCTGTTGTATAATAGATTCACTTCCTTAAGTTCAAAAATATTGATGAACTCATTAAATCTCCTCATACTTGTGGTAGTTCTTTGCCTCACATTATTAGGCTCCTCATTGAATTGAATTACATTGAAATCCCCTTCAAAACACCATGGTCCTTCCCAAAGTCCTCTGATATCACCCAACTCTTCCCACAACTCATTCCTTTCTCTGTAACCATTAGGGCCATAGATATTATATTAATCAAACCCCATTCATACCCATCAGTCACTTGTTTAAATTTGATAGTGTGAAAATCTTCCAACCAATTATTCAATTCCCTCCATAACCTCATCCTTCCCCAAGAAGGGCTTGCCCAGCTAAGACCACTTGCTGTCCACACACTTCTAGCCCACCTGTTGTCAAAGGTTGTGAGCTTAGAATTCTGAATTAGAAAAATATCCAGGTCTTCTTTCCTTAGGACATCCCTTATTAAAGCTCTCTTCCTTACATTTCCCAAGCCTCTCGCGTTCCAACTCACAATCTTCATTTTTCCAAGTTAACCTGCCCCCTACACTCTACTCCTAACTACCTACTTTACTTCTGCTCCCCTCCCTTTCACTAGACTCTTTGCTGCTTTGCTGAAGTGTTAGTCATTCCATTTGCTGATTGTCTAGTCCACCTAAATGGTACCCCAGTCTCGCTTTTTAGGATCATGATTTCCCTAACAGGTTGTCTAAAGGTCCAGGTTCACAAACTATTTGTTTGCATCATTACCAACTTGGGGTCTCCCTCCACCTCTATCTGTTGTAGTCCCAACTGTTTAGCCAATCTAAAACCTTGGAGTAGGGCCACTGTTTCTGCTCTTTGTGAGTCACCTACACCAATTGGGCCTGAGTAAAGGGTCGCAACACTTTCTTCCCCATCTCTAGAAACACCCTGAATTCCAGAAAGACTTGAGTTACTACAAAGCTTCCACAAAAATTCGGTTTTACACTATGCTATAAAGGTGGAGACCAATTTTCTTGAATGATAGGAATTGAGGATGATGAACTAGCAATGACACTCCAACCTCTAATCATCTCATCTGCAATGAAGACCTTGAATAGATCCAAGGTTTTCAACTTTTGTATCATCTTGAAGATAATGTCTTCTATAAGTTCTTTTTTATTTTTCTTGTCGTAAAAAAATCCTGCTTCTTTCTTCCCAAACCAACCACAGAATAGATGCTCTTGTTGTTCTCCACATTAACTTGCCCCTCTTCTTTGGTTTTCGGAAGAAGCTAGTGTCAAAAAGGTTCACCATACTCAAAGGAGGAGTTTACCTGCAACCAGAGAGAGGAGAATCAAACCAAAATATAAAATACATATGGTCATGTGATTCATAGATGTTGTCTTACCATCTCATCACTACTCAAGCAAAGGCTAGTTGTGGGGAAAACACACCAATTTGGCCTTTTCTTTGAAGCAATCCATAGTGTTGATATTTTTGGAGAACAACTTCCCAGCAGAAAGCCCTAACCTTTGGAGGTAAAGGAGTACACCATACTTCTTTAACAGAAAAAGACTCTGCCAAGTTAGTAGATTGAAAGAAAGGCAAGCAAGAAAATGAGCTTTAAACCAAATTCTACTATCCAAGCAAGACTGATCCAAGAACACTATGTTTAAAAAAGAGAACAGTTCATCTGCAACCCCACTTCTGAATCCCTCAAACCTCTCCTCAATCCTAGATCATGACACCAAAGGAGGATACGACTTTGAATTTAGTAAAAGAAAGGGGATAAATGGTAGGGAATCTGTCCTTAAGATGAATGACTGCAATCCAAATATCCTTCCACTCCAAAGGTTTGTAATATGGCTGTTCAAAGCTTGTATCTGAAGCTAGCTATAGTTCAAAAAGTGGTGGTTTATTGATTCCAGTTCACACAAGATACATGATATATTACTTATAAAAAAAAAAAGATGCATGATATATTATCCAGATTTATCCCCTCCTTAGAAGATTGTTTGCAGTTGGGCATGCTCGTAATGCTGTGGACCAAGCTAAGAAAGCCACTTTGGAGGGTATACAAGGGACCTACATACAAGATACATGATATAGTTCAAAAAGATGCATGATATATTATCCAGATTTATCCCCTCCTTAGAAGATTATTTGCAGTTGGGCATTTTCATAATGCTGCAGACCAAGCTAAGAAAGCCACTTTGGAGGGTATATAAGGGACCTATATGTTTTACTTGGGAAGGAGTCAGCTGGCTGGGCACTCAGTTTCTTGAGCAAAGATTGCACTGAAAACTATTAGAGAACAAAAACCTATTCAGGGACCTCACCTAACAGCTTAAACTTTTAGGTTGAATGGTTCCTTGAGATGGTATCAGAGCCTGTTTGATCAAGTGGCCTAGTATTCCATCCTCGCCATCACCATTATAATTAATTTCAGCTCAAGGTATGGGTGGGTCTGTGCTTGTCCACGCTTCAAGACCAATAGGCTTTTGTATGAGGGGGTGTGTTAGTGAATAAAATCCTATTCAAGAACCTCACCTAGTAACTCAAGCTTTTAGGTTGAATGGTTCCTTGAGAAGAACAAACTAGATTTATCCCAGGCCCAAATTCTCTTGTCTATCCTATCAGCACAAGGTGACACTTGCTGAATGTTATGCAAGAGTTCAATGAATGAGCTAACTTCCCAATTAATATAAATTCTTTTGAACTTAGGACATGAAATGATTGAATTACTTCAAAACTCATAGCATTCTTTCGCCAATGTTTTCAAATCTTGCGTTGGCAAGTATAGAGAAGGAGACGATTAATTCAAAGAGATATCATCACACCATATGTGCAGTCAGAACTTAATTTATTGTGCCCCTTACCAACCGACTTTTTCTCTAATTCTTTTTTAGAAGATATGAATCTCCTTCTCAATATCTTTCCATAGAGCATGACTGTAGGGTAGAGAAGATTTGCCAAGATCCTAGCCTATGTTTCTAGTGCCATGTTTCCCAGCAATAACCTGTCCCCAAAGGCTATTTGGTTGCACAGTAAGCCTCTGTAACCATTTTACAAGTAGTGCTATGTACATCAACTTTAGACGCCTGATTCCCAATCAAAAGTTTGGTGTTCAATGCAAGGAAGTGTAACCAACTAATGGTGGCTCAATTGGTAGGATCTCTGACTTGTAACATAGACCTGGGATCAAATCCTGCTGCCACCAGGGTTTGGGGAGTTAAATGGGTTCGGGGATGGGCTCCCCCGTTGTGTAGCTTCATGAAGCTAAAAAGAAAAACAAGAAATAAGCAAGGAAGTGTTGTAAAAAAAGCTTGATAAGCTTCAAAAATTATAAGAAAAGGTGTATTTGTAGATGGGTAGTGAAAGCCATTCTCCTGATTAGATCTTTTCGTCTCTCTCTTTTTTTTTGTTCTGATGGAGGACGTGCTAGCTTCTTGCCAAATTTTTTGAGGCACTCTTCTAGAGTTCCCTTCGCTTTTCTGCTTGGTTATCTCATGGTACACTGTTGACTAATAGAAATAAGTGATTGCCGCACTTTTGTTTCATTAATGGGTGGAATTCAGTTGTTTTAAATTGTTAATAATCTACTACCACTTTATGATGTCTCAATAAGGGTGGTGGAATGCCTCTTCCTGTATTTTTGTGTCTATTGCCTACCCTCATGGAAGGCTATCTAGGCATGCTAAAGGTTGGTTAATTGGAGGTTGGGGCTTGGATCTTTTGAGCAGTACCCACTTTATGATGTCTCAATAAGGGTGGTGGAATGCCTCTTCCTGTATTTTTGTGTCTATTGCCTACCCTCATGGAAGGCTATCTAGGCATGCTAAAGGTTGGTTAATTGGAGGTTGGGGCTGGGCCCGTGGGGTTTGGATCTTTTGAGCAGTACACTTTGGACCATATGGAGTGAACAAGCAATTAATTTGCCAAGCTTTATTTGGCTCATTTAAGCCAGATTCTCATAGTAGGCCATTGCCCCATTCAAAATAAAAGATTATAAAGCGTCAAGTGTGCTGCAACAGTCGAAGGCCCATGACTAACATTTAATAAAGGAAAAAAGTAGCACTATCCAAAGTAGATATGAATGAAATAAGCATTAAATAATATGTTTGACCTTACCTTTGTCAACTGGAGGAAAAGGAGGGGGAGGATTCTGTGGAGGTGCACGTGAGCAGCTGTTTGCTGGTTGGTTTGGGAGGAAAGGAACCAAAAAGTATTTTCAGACAAGGAGAGAAGTAAAGAGGCACTCATTGAAACCGTTACCATAAGAATGGTCCACTGGGTGAAATCTTTGAGCAGTTTTGAAGGCATACCTGTTGATGACCTGCTTAGGAAATGGAAGGAAGTGGCTAACTCATCTTTATCCAAGAATGTTATTAAGCCATTTTGGTCCCCTCCTACTTCTAGGTTGATCAAGCTGAACTTTGATGGAAGTAGTGAGGGAAGCCCGGGCCCATCAGGCATAGGTGGTGTGTTTCGGAATGCAGAGAGGAGAGTTATTGATCTCTACTCAGGCCCAATTGGTTTGGGGGACTCCTTGAGGGATGAGATCATGGCTGTGATGGTGGGAGTTCAGAAAGCAAAAGAGCTAAACATCAGAAAACTGATCATTGAAGGGGACTCAAAGCTGGTAATTTGTTGGCTGCAAAAGGAGGAGTTGGGTTGGTTGAATTACATTAATAAAAGAAAGAAGTTCAAATGTATTTATCAAAAAAAAAAAAAAAAGAAGTTCAAATTGGTAACTCAAGGCAAAGAAGTTAAGCTTCAGCGTGTTAAAAGATGTGCGAATTCTTTTGCTAAGCAAGGGGTGGGCAGGGATAATCTTTTTTGCTGTGATGTAACTTGTTTTTTCTTGTCTCGGAGAGAGTTAAGAGTGTATCTCTCTTCGTGGTATTCATTGTAATTATGTTCTTGATTAATGAAAGCTTTTCTGTTATTGATAAGAAAAGCATTAAATAATATTTATTATTTATCATATCTTATTTGTTTTTTTGGCCATGTCTTATCTGTTGTGGAGACTTAAGTTTAGTGTTGTGTCTGTGTCAAACTCGTTGTTTATGCCTTGTCCCTATTGTGGGTATTTAATATAGATTAGACTCAATTTCTTATATGATATGATCTCAATGTCTTAAGTGTACCGGAATGGCCAGTTGAACGGGAATTGGACCGTTTTGCAGTTCAATGGACACCAATGAAAAAAAAAAGACCATTGGATGAAGCTTGGAAATTTATGGTTCAACCAATGTTGTGAAAGGAACTCGCCATTTCTGGTTAAGTCTGTTTTTACTTTCAAAACATCTTATGTAGGGGTGGCAATGTTGACCCAACCCATTTGACCCACTCAACCCACCCACTTAAATATCCATCCATAACCACCCATTACAACAATGGGTCAAGATGGGTTGAATGACCCATTAGGGTCAGGAAAAGAGGGTCAAGGTGGGGTTGGGTCAAAGGTACCCAAGAGGGTTAGAGCAAAGGGTCAGATGGGTTGGGCGATGTTTCATACTTTCATTAGAGGGTCTATAGTCTTTAGGGTTTGAAATTTCTAATGTTTATCAACCAGCCATTCTCAAACGTCTAGGGTTTTGACGTTTTCTCTCTTCTTACCTTCGTTAGTTCTTAGGCTTAGCTTTAGTCAATCGCTACCTCTCTTCTCCTCTCCTTCGTCTGTTCTCAGGCTTGAAGCATTACTCGATTGTTGCCTCCCTTCTCCTCTCTTCTCCTCACCTTTGTCTGTTCTCAAGCTTGAAGCATTACTCGATCATTGCCTCTCTTCTCCTCACCTTCATTAGTTAGGGATCAATCAAGGATTGAAGTTATTAAGGGTTAGGGTTTGGATGCTCGAAGCTTCACGCTGCCCCCTGTTCACCTCTTCTGCCCCTTAAACGTTGGTACACGGCTCTGAAAGATTGAATCTCTCTACTCCGACCCCTATTCTGAAAGCTTTACGCCACCCCTATTATGCTCCGACCAATAGAAGATTAAATATCTCTCCCCGTGCCTATTTGTAGAGAAGACAAGAAATTAGGGTTTGCAAGTTCAAAGCTTCACCAATCACTTGTTCCCCTCTCCCGCCTCTGTTCACCAATCACTGCCAATGTTTAGTCACCAAATCCATGCTTTGTCTGGTTTCTCTGTAATTTAATTTTTAGTTTTCTCTTTGTTCATTATTCAAAAATTGCAGAAAATAAGTGTATATGGGTATAAAATTAAGGCTTGGATTTTTGCTTAATGGTAGAACGTCCTCCTCCTCCTCCTCCTCTTCCTCCTCCCAATTTTGCATTTTCTAAAATTTTTTGAAAACATTTCTGCATTTTCTATGTTTTTGCTTTTTTTTTTGTTTTTTGTAATTTTTTTACATTTTCTGCATTTCTATATTTTATACAATTTTCTATTTTTTCAGTAAGGGTCATAATGGATGGGTAAGTGGGTCAATATGGGTGGGTGAGGGTCAGGGTGGGTTTTGACCCATAAACAAAGATTAGTGATGGGTGATGGTCGGTTGGTGGGCCAATATGGGTGGGTTGGTATTCAACCCTTACCCAACCCAACCCAACCCACCCATTTGCCACCCCTAATCTTATGGCATATTATAATATCCAAATGAGCCAAGCTTAAAACAAATCTGGCCTCAACAATTTTCCTGGTAAGTTTATTGGGAATTTCCATATTTTGGTCAATTGCAATGCAACAAGTTATAGGTGTGCTAAATGCCTTCCAGCACTTGTTGACTTCATGCCAGGTTCTTATCTTCATAGTAATATTTTTTTCCCGATCCTATGAGGCTATGATTGGACTTTTTTAACAAAAAATTGTATGATTAGATTCCTCTCCATTTCAGATCTCTCATTATGGCTACCTCATATGCTCCATGGCTTGATCTATCAACAAAAAAAAGCAAGCTCCATTGCTCTGATCTATTGTGATTCTGCTATTAATGTGGATTCTGTAGTTGACAAGTTAGAATGTTACTGCTTTGGTGTTTCAGCCATTTTCGTTGTTTATATGCAGGTAGGAGCAAGTTGTACAAAAATTCTCCACCTAGAAATGCATTTATGCAGTCATTGTTGGTCAAAATTTGAAATCTCACAAAATATGCTTGTAAATTTACAATAACATTGTTTTCAAAGTTAAGAATGAAAATTTTCCATGGAAGGGCAAGGGCACCATTTTGGTTATGATGATAATGCTTGAACCAAAGGATGGGAAATCTTCATGCTAACGAAGAAGATTGTAGGCATTTCATTAAGGATGATGGGAATATCTTGAGAGAGTTGTCCTTGAGGCACTTATAGACCCCTGAATAACTATGGTCAATCGTCAATGTTGATGGATGGTACTTGTGGATTTTCCTTTGAGGTTCCATCTAAGTTGACCCAGAGTGAGTGATCATGTTCATTAAATTGTGGCTTCTTTTATTTTTTATTTTTATTTTTTGTAATTTTTTTCTTCATCGTTAAAAATTTACAACGGTAAGATGAACAGTTTGACTCATGTTTTGCTGTGAGGAGTCTTCCTGGTCAGAAACATCTTAAAGTTGGCTCTAGTTGAGTGATATAGTTTCTCAATCCTGTCCTGTACAAGTTCTTCCTCTTTTGCCACAAAACCAGTATGATAGGGGATGCTAGAGGAAACCTAATTTTTGGAAAGGTCTCCTCATTGAGTCAGGGTGCAAATGTTTGGACTTTTGATGGTCTTTCTGTCACTGTTGGCTACCAATTAGGGTTGAGCTTGATGGTTATTAAGTACTCTGTTGCAAGTTGTAAGACGCTAGAAGGGCTAGGGGCAGACCCAAAAAGGACATGGGTTGAAATAGTAAAATGATTTTTAAGCACCTCTTATTAGTTGGGGATAAGTCTTGGATGATAATGATGGTGATCAACTCTTTTACATTAATGCAAGCAATAGAATAAAAGGTTTCTCTTTCAAGGGGAATGTTGAACACTTTTTCCAGAGGCTCAGTTTGAAGGAGTAAAAATACAAATATGTAGAGTGCAAAACTTTGTATTTTGTATGTATTTGTACTGTACATATTTGTATTTATACTCCTTCCAAACTGAGCGAAAACGTAAATTGATTGGGAACTTAGGATGCACCAATATCAAATGATAAGTTGGGCAGCTGTAGACTAGGGAATGTTCTGCAACATGAATGCTTTTGTTTTCATTTGTTTTTGAAATTGTCACATTAGCAAGAAAAAAAAAATCTTGAACTTGTTTAAGAAGCAAAAACAAGTTGTTTTGTTTCAAAAAAAAAAAATCATGTTTTTGAAACCATCAAAATGATGGTTTTTAAGAAAAACAAGCTCTGTATTGCAGATATTATATGATTTATGAAACATGATATTATACTATATACCACAGACAACATGTTCTTTAAGCCAGATATTCAAGAAAACCTTTTGTTTTAGTTTTGGAAACAAAAACACATTATAACCAGGAACATGTTTTTTTTTCTGTTTTAAGAACCAATTTATTTTCAAACCAGATGGTTTTGATTTATGTTTAGAACTCACAACAAGAAAAAACAATTCACATTGGAGAACACCCCCAGGTGTCTTTTCTTGTCCTTTTTTTTTGTTGCAAATCTTTGCTCGTCATTTGTTCAAAAAGAAATGATCTCTGTTTGATTACAACTCCTATGCCTCAAGTAAGCATCCAATATCAATGAGGGTGGCAGAACAGAACCTTGACACCTCTCAGTGACGTGTGTTCGTCTTTTTTTTGGAGTGATGGTGGTGATGGTTGATTGTTCAAGTCTTGAGGTTTATTTTTATTGCAGTGCAGTTAGTTCTATTTCCAAGTTATATCATCTTTTGATATGTTATATTCGTTGTTTTCAGTAAGCTGGTATTACAGATCCAAGGGAAAGCTTTCTTCAAGTCTTCTTTTCGCTTATGCAGGTAATTGTAGGCTCATTTTGGTTCTATGATGATATATAAAAGAGACTGGGAATGCACATTACCTGCAATTTTCCCCTTTATTTCTCTATTTGTTTTGTTTTGGCGTTGGGTGAACAATCTTACTAGGTTTGGTTTATAGTTGTTTTACTGGTATCAAATGAGTCACTTTTTCTCTTTAATTCCTTCACAGTGTTGACCCTGGATCTTCAGACCCAGATGCAATGGACTCCCCGGGTTTTTTGGACCCAGGGCAATCTGGGTTTCATGTGCACCATGAGAATGGCCACTTAAGTCCTTAACTAGTGCCTGTCTATTTGACCTGTGATCCAGTCTCCTTCCTGGTTTTGTGATCCAGTCTCCGGTTTTCTTTTTGAAACTCCAAAAGGATTGCTTTGTAGAATTCAATTGGTTCTACAACATGTTTTTGTCCTATTTCTGGGTGGTACTTCGATGCCATATTTCTTCTGCGTCCTGTAGGTGGGGTAAGAGTTGCTTATGGTTCAGTTCAACTTCTGCACTATTGTCTATCGTTGTTTTTTTTTTCATAAGCCTAGTTTTTTATTGAAGCTTGGATCCTGGTTAGGCTTAATTAGATGGATATGTAAGTGGGACGAGATGGGAGGAAGTTGTATTTTATGAGTTCTGAATTCTGATATGTATGTAAGAAATGGGCAAATCTAACTATGGGCTTGTTCGCATGCTTACCAGAGAGGGTGTATCATGAGTTGTTATAGTAGATGAGTGTTAATTTCCTTTTAGCTTTATGGGGTGTTTTGACAGGCTAAGATTTCCAGTGAATTAAATGGTGCTGTCCATTTCCATCTCTTTACCGGTTTCCATTGATCCACGTTATTGGGTGTACTCTTTTGTTTGACCATCCAAGTGTGGTGGGTCCCACACTCCCACTTTTATGATGGGTTCCAGTATCATGGTGAGATGTGTGGTGTTAGGGGGTTGGAACGTGTTTTTTGTTGGCAGAAGATCTCAACTCACAACTAAAGGTGTAAACCGTGCTGTGCTGGGCTTCAACTTGCACAAAGAGCGGATTGTGCCAAGCCTGGCTGTGCTTCCCTCCCCTGGAATATGTTGGGGGTTGGCCCGACATGGCTCACGGTCCATGGCCCGAGCCCGTGTGGGACTGATTTGTGCTGTATCGGGTTGTGGTTCTGGGTTGAGTGGGTTGCAAGCCATGCTATGGGCCTAGGTTGGGCTACGATCCTAGGCTGAACTGGGCCAGATCGCTAAGACTTTTTTTTGACATTTTGATTTTTTTTAACTTTTTTGTTAAATAAAACTAAAATACTTATCTTTCTTTGGGGAACAAATTGAAAAAATAAAACTTCTAACAAAGAAATGAAAAAATACTTAATAAAATACAAAATGGACAACAAATTGGAAGAAAAATTGAAATTTTATTTCATTTAAATTTAAAACTTGAACAATATAATGCCACAATGGTAAAAAAATACATAACAAAATGGAGTAAAATATAAAAAATATAATACAATTACAAGTTGAAAATAAAAAATTACCTTATTGAAAAAAATAACAAATAATGTAAATAAAATTGAATAACAAAATTTACAATAATTTTAAAAATGTTACAAAATTATTGATTATAAATATTGCCTTCATCATTTTTCTTCAAGTTTCACCTCCATCTCCATCTTGATTTTGATAATTTGCTTCAGGTGAATCATCATGTATAGTGTCATGCCCTCCTTTGTCTTGTAATCTATCCTTAACATCCAGCCAATCTTTGAAGCAGATGTACATCTCCAGACTTTTATCATTCATGTAGTTTCTCTTGTTATCTAACACCATAATACTTGCACTAAAACAAAACAACGATGTAATTGTTGACATCGGAAGGGTTAGTAGACATGTGCCATTAGCAACAACGATCGAATAATTTTTTTCATGCCCATTCCATCGAGCTAAAATATCAAAATTATCCATTCCTTCCGAGTCGAAGGAATCACTTATAGGAGAAAAATTTGCTTGTAAATAAAAATTAAGTTTAATAAATGAACTTGTTGATGAGGTGGTAGTAGATTTCTGCCTCATACTTAATAGAGACCGAACTCTGTCTTTTCCACTACTGGAACTAGTTATATTAGAAGTGAAAGTTGCACCTATACAAGTTGCAAATTTTTTATGCCCTATCATTTGAGATTCATATCAATCATACATTTTAAATAATAAATCATTAGTTTTTTTCTTTTTAATTTCTAATTTCAATATTCATATTTTCACAATATGAATCAAGTAAAATATCTAAACAGTCTTTCTTAATCCTAGGGTCTAATAGTGCAGCTAAATAGGAGAAATGTTCTCACAATATTTTTTAAATTTATTTTCCATTACTTCAACTATATGTTTAAATTCTGGATTTATTCTATATTTTGCAAAACATTCACTAATCATAAATAATTGATTAACTAAAAGACAACTAGTTAGGTAATAGACACCTGAAAATTCAATAGTTGTTTCATAAAAATTGTGTAAAAAATCTTTTATACAAATTGTCATTTCACATTCTTCCTCAAGTATAATATCATGTGGTGTTTTTGTATTATAAAAATCAGTAAGAATTTGTTTGTAGAAAATACAACTTTCTAACATAAAATAGGTAGAATTTCATTTATGTTGAACATCTAACATACAATTTTTATACTTCAAACGATAATTATGACATAAATATTTAAATTCTTGTTTTTTTGATCTTGAACTTTTAATATATATATATATATATATATAATACAATTTTTAATTTTAGAAATATGATGAGAAATAATATTTAAAATATTTTGAATACATAAATTTAAGATGTGACATGCACATCTAATATGAAATAATTTACCATTTAAACATGATTTTAATTGAGATTTTAAAATATTTATCGTTGAATCTTTATTATTGACATTATCAAAACTAATAGAAAAAAAGTTTATTGTCAATTCCATAAGCATGTAAAGTATTTAAAATACTTACAACAATAGTTGGGCCAATATGTGGTCATGGCCATTTAAGCCTAATAAAACTTAAAATTCTTTTTTGTAAAAACTAGTTTTCATCAATAAAATGATCGATAACACAAATATAACTTGTATTAAAAAGTTCAAATATCAATAGTAATTGCAACTCTAGAATTAAGATTTGATAAAATATAAATTAAATTTTGTTTATATGAATAAAAAAATTTCAAAGCATATGCTCTAATAGTAATTTTAGAAACTTTTTTAAATTGAGGATTTACAGAATTATGTAAAAATTTTTCAAGTTTAATATCCTCAATTAATAAAAATGGTTGTTCAGCATGTATAATATATTTTTTGAAGTCTTGCCTATTTTTTGTCAATATTTAAAAGTTCCAAAACCCCTACACCCAATTTGTGTTTGTGATTTATTCTTTTTCTTTTTCTTTTCCTTCTTGTTCTTGTTTTTCATGTGTGAGCAAATGTCTACCCAAGTGGCCAGTACCACTCTTTTTATAATACCTAAAGTCACTTCTACATTTTTGGCAAACGACCCTTTTTTCCTTCCCCTCAACGTCCTCTATTTTAAATAATTTTCAAACTTGGTTAGTCAATTTAGTTCCTTTTTTTTACTTTCTCATAGTCTCAATAGTAGTACTAAGGGTGGGATTTCCAACAGTGTTAGTAGCATCTATATCAATGCTAATGCTATCATGTTGCGACTGAACATCATCGGCATTGAACATGTTGGGGAATTGGTTTTGGGAGGAGTTTGCCATTTTTTTAATTCTAAAAAAATAAAAATTAATTTAATTGTACTCACCTAGTTTGCTAGTTCAAAATCTTAGTTTGATTTCAATAGTTAAAGCCTCTAAGTCCAAACCTCCCAAATTGCTAACTAGAGATATTAGAGCAAGCCGCCTTCTTGTTGAAACTTGAAAAAAGTCAAGACTTGAGAGTTGAGAATTGGATAGTAGAGAGAGAGGGTATTGAGATTTGAGAGTGAGAGCATAAAGCTTTAGAGAATATGAGAAGAGAATTGCTGAATTAGTGTGATGAGAATGGTGCATAGTGGAGTTATTTATAGGAATTGAAAATAATTTAATTGCACAAAATACCCTAAAAACTAATAATTTTTTAGTTTTTTGGGAGGGGTACTTTAGTCATTGTAAAGTCATTTATCATTTTATCCAAAATGCCTTCCAAATTAATTGTTATATAGCTATTGGGAGGCATTTTTGTCATTCTTTCCCCCCTCAAAGCCAAAATACATAAATACCCCTTGTATAGCTGTTTATAGCTATTGGGAGTATTTTTGTAAAAAACCCCTCCAAAAAACTGAAACTAACCGTTGAGGATCGGGCAGGCCACACTCAGCCCACTACGGGCCCATGGGCTATGCTGTGCTCCATCCCGGCATGTGGGCCACGAGCAGCATGGCATGCATAGTCATGTTGTGTCATATCGACCCATGGACCTAAAACCCCTAACACAGCACGACCCACACGATAGTACTGTACTTGACACGGCCTGTGTGCCATTATGCCAAGTGAGTCCAAAATCATGACAGGCCATATCAAGCTGCAGGCAGCACAACCCAATTTACATCTTTACTCGTAACAATAAAAGAGAGCCATCATGTATGAAATGTGTGGTGTCATTAACTTGGGAGGGTGTTAATGTGTTCTGATTGCAGGTGATCCCAACTCCAATATGCACATACCGATAAGCCCGTTATTATCTCTGATCAAAACTGAAATTGCGTGTTGCACTGATCTCCCGCCATTTGATGGGATTCGTGGAATAGCTGTTGGAAAAAGGTTGAGATTAAGCCTATCCAAGCAATTGGGTAGCTAAAAAGAACATGGACAGGCCTGCCATTGATGCAGAAGATACATTTATACATGGCTTTGTTAGCTTTAATAGAAATCGTCTTGTTCTACATAGAAATTGCCTTGCAAATTCGAGGTTTAATGTTCTTCCAGATTTGTAAATTGTAATGTTACCAATTATTTGAACAGTAGCTTTGTGAAAAACGAAACTCAATTTCCAGAAATTATTTGCATTGCATGGATAACTTGGAGTCTTGGACGAGACAACTTTAGCTGGCCAATGAATGTCTTGTCGATGACTATGCCGTTAACCCCCGACAAAAATTTTGATCTTACTGAACCAAATAAATATAGAAAATGGAGACGGGATCTGCTCCTTACACAGACCTAACAGTCACATCCCGGAACATCTTCCATACTTTATTATTCACGGGTGATGTTCGAGAGAATATGTCCTAAACTGGTGGATGATGGTCGGTGCTAAATATAGACATGCTTAAATAATCTGTATCTGCTGTACGGTGTCCGTGAATTCATTCTTTTCTGACGCAGGGAAGGAAGTGCAATTACTTGACGCGGTTTAAAGTCGAAATATGGTTAAGTTGGGAAGAACACCAAAATCAGTACGTGTATATCAACCTATTTCCAGTAGTATTAACTTGTTAACCAGAGAGAGAGATTGAACAACGAAGCAAGACAAAGAAGAACAAGGTTTTAAGATTAATTGAACGAGACTGGAAGATGATACAGGAAAAAGAATGGACAACATGGATCTTTGTGTATTCAACTATTGATCATTAATTAATTATGTCATAAATGCTGAAAAGATTTCTCTTTCTTTACAAGCTAGCAAAAGAACTGCAGGTTTCATCCATGGATGGATTATTATGCTTTTACCCCCCCCCCCCCCACAAAAAAAAAAAAAAGGGAAATGAAAACAAGAAACCCAAAAAAAAAAACAAAAAAAAGATCTATTTTACAAACAGTTACCTGCATCTCCTACTGATCTTTGCTCTGAGACTGGCTGCCTCTCCACCCACTACTTCGTCAACCAAATCCTTAAATAACAAGCGTTCAACATCCAAGACCACGCCCGCAACTTCACTACGAAGATCTGACCAGTTATCTGATCGATGCATCACATCCTCCCACAATATGCTTTTAAGATTATCATCATTGTCGTCATACTTGCAGACCAAGTTGTTAGCTTGGAACTGTTCTACCTCAGAACACAGCTCTCTTAGAAGCTGCTGTGCATTCTGGGTCCTCCGACCCACTTTATTATCTCGGAGCCACGGCTCAGAGGGAGGCAACTTCTTCACAAGAATCTCATTCACGGTGTCAAACATGAGCTTCCGATGGAGCTTCTCCCTACTGGGTTTGCATCTTCCAACCTTTTCCAGGTTGTGCTCATTGGTTCCCTTAGTTTGCTCTAGGACGAAGAACAAGTCAGGATTGATTGGATGGCCTGATGGGTGGAGCTGAAAAGTTGTCAAGCCTGAGGTAAGATCTCTTAGTAGAAGACCGGATGTTAACAATATCTCAGAGATGTATCTGTGATCTGGATTTGCGTTCTCACACAGTGATGCAATGTAATCTGTAGTAGCCTCATTGTGATTGGAGTTCAGTTGTGCAAGTTTCTGAACAAGGTGCTCAATATTTTTCAATTTCTTACGGTTGATCTCAGAGCTAGGATTATGGACCAAATTGTCAGATGAGAGATCAAGTTGAACTGGATCCCATTCCCCTTCGCCGGGATTGTCTTCAGAATGCTTTGTCTCATCATCTGTATCCAAGATAAAATCCATGAGTATTTGATATGTCAGAAATGCTGTATATTTCATGATAAAAATTTAGCTTTTTGCCGTGCATTCTAGTCCTCTATATTTCGAAGAATTCTGGAATGTTGTTCAGAAGCATTTTTTTCCATAAATAATTTTTTCTTGGTTGCTGTTAATGGTTACAAATATTATTACAAACAAAATATCAAAAAATGTTGTCTTGATGATAATATGATGATGCCTACATGTAATGACTACTATAGTATGGTTGAAAAGTAAATTTAAAATAAAAGTCTAGCTGTCAGATATGCTCAAAGTGCCACCTTTAAGTGTTTCCCAGAACCATTTTGGACACTGTATCTGGGCTCAACACTGATACTCATCCCTTTCTGGTAGCAAGTATGGATCTTCTGTGATAACAAGTTTGATGGCCCACCCATGTATGCCAAATCTATTTTCATATGGGAAATCAAACACTGAAACAAAAATCAGGTTGGAGCATGGCAGAGATTGTTTTCTAACAGTTACCCATGTGAAATGCAAGTCTATCCAGTCGGTGTTTTCTCCATTTAGGGAAGACAGAACATTCCACCTCTGGTTACATTTACATCAAATGCGTAACATATACGTAAAAATGGTCAAATGAAAAGCGCATCAACCAGGACATGCAAATATATCTCTTTTATTTTTTTTTTTGAGAAATGGTAATTATTTTATTCAAGAAAAGGACTGGGATGTACAAGAAAATAGGGCTATGCAGCTAAAAAAGGCCCTTTTCAGCAATCGGGTAAAACTATTTGCACTACACAAAATTCCTCTCAATCCAGGTTTAGCTAAATAAACAACCTTTGGCTCAGTTATAATTGAGAATATATCTTCGTCAAAACTATGGTAATCAAGGATTCCAAGTGCTAGAGGTATTTATTTCTTAGGTTTCAACTTTCAAGAAGTGGCACCATCTTTTTTTTTTCCAAGTACTAGAGGTATTTATTTCTTAAGTTTCAAAAGAAAATTGGAATTATCTTATTTTTAAGCCCACAGTTTCCACGGCCTGGGGGCAGAGAAAAGAATAGACTGTCTATTTGCATGCATTTTTTATTGGTATATATGCAAGTAAAAAGATACATTCTGATTTCTGAGCTACCATGCTTGGAATTGTCTTGTAGAGCAATGTATTGCAATATAAAAATCAGTGTGTTGAGGTTTTTTTTCCAATATATACTCCAATGCTGATTCATGACTTATACTACATAGAAGATGGCAATCCTTACCTGTAAAGGAAGTTGATATCTTCTTCACTGGAGATGGCAAATCATCTCTGTAGAATGAGGCATCAAGAACAGAGACAGGACTTGGTTGTTCTGGGGCCACTGTCGCAAGCTCTGCTAATGGCCCATCTTCACTTAGCCTCCCTGATGATTTCTGAAGGAGAGAACATTAAACATGTTATGAAACGCACTAGTAAATTGAACCAACTGGATGAAATTAAGCGCACTTACCTTCTGTTTTAAGCTAGAAACTGAGTTGTTGGCAACATTCCTTGATGGACTCTGGCTACCTTGTCCAAGGAAATTACAATTGATATCAGCAGATCGGTCAGCACTAGTCACTTCTATATCCATCTGTGAGGACAAGCTAACATTGCCATCTGATTGTTGGGAAATTTCATCCCTTTGATGACTAAAATGTCTGGTTTCACTACTAATGTCACTCAACTGATCATCGCTTTGCTGCAAGTTGGAAGGCCCTTGTCTGAGCTTTCCACCAGGTGAACCTGATTCTGTTGGCTGTCTGACAGGTCGTCTTCTGGGTCTGGTTGCATCTGAAGATGGCATGGGGGGGCGGGGAGATTGCTTCTCCAACTCAAACCTCTTCTGCTGCAGTCTTGGGCTAACAGATCCCGAGTTCTTTCCAGAGATATCATTGTTTTCCCTGAAACGCTGCTGAGGATTTGTTGATATCTGTGTTGATCTTAGGTTCCTGCCATTAGTTCTCTTATCTATTGGACTGAGAGTTCGACTGGTGGGGTCTCTAAGATTCTGTTTAGGGGGTAGGTCCTTAGCCACTCTGCTGTTAAGAGTGCCTCTTTTTTTATCCAAAGAATCACTACTCCTGTGAATACCTGATAAACCATCAATTGGAATAACTGATGAAGCAGGAATACCAGATTTGTTGATCAGTCTTGCCGGTTTCATGATCACAATTGGGGATTCAAAATTCCGTGAAGGACTAGTTCCCTTGATTGTAACATAAGTAGAGTGGTTAACCTGTGGCTCTCTCCTGTTTGCCAATCTGAGATTCTCATTGAAATTGGTGAGGTTTTGGTTGTTATATTCTCTCTTAGACACAAGTTTGGTAGCTTGATGTTCTTCTTTTTCGGCCTCCAGGAGCCCTTTAGCCTGCATTGCTTCTAGTATCTGTTTGAGTGCCCTGAGATCCTTATCTGATTGTTTAAATTTGAGCTCTTTCAACCTTTTCTCAATCTCAACATAAACAGAAGGAGAGGAGTTCGATGTCCTGGCAGGGACTTCCCAATTCCTGAGTGCAGCTTTCTGAAGACTACTGCACCCATCAGGCTGTCTCCACGGAGCTGGCTCAATTGGAAACCTTGAACTAGAAAAGGGTTTCATGACCAAATCAGGACTTTTCAACTTTGGTGAGTTGGGGTCCTTGAGGGAGCTTCTGGGGGAACCAGAAAATCGAAACGGCTTGCTTTCATCAACTGTTCTCAATGACCCAGTGAAGGACTCACGATCTTCAACATAGCAGGTTTTAATCAAGGTCATTTGATCATCTGTGGCCGGGGTAGAATTTGGCAATGCTTCCAAGCCCATCAATTTTGCCACAACACTAGGAGGTCTTTTGCAAGTTCCCAGTTCTTTCTGTGAATTTGTGGCTCTACTGTTAGAGTCACTACTACCCCTCTGCAAATCCTTCAGAATAGAATTTGATTTTGAATTGGAATTAGAGCTCCTCATGGAACCTTCCCTGCTGTCCAATGACAGCCTTGGGAGATCTCTGAGCTTTGCACTGGATTTGAAGGTGTCACGTGATTCAAAAGATGCACGAGGTATCTCCCGTCCATCATAAGAGAACCGTGGAGAATCTTTGGATGCTAAAAACAAAGGCCCTTCTTTAGCTTCATATGATGATCTTGGTGATTCTTTAACTTCATTAAAATACCTAGGAGCTTCTCGAAGTTTAACAAGAACTCTGACCGATTCATTGAAATCAACAGGCACCTTCTGATTCCCATTTGTTCCAACCCCATAAGACCCAGTCAACTGCAGAGGCCTTGGTGAATCTCTGTGCTTCACAGTACGGCTTACTGTACCCTCTTCGGTTGTAGTTTTAACTGATAGACTACGGGGTTCTCTGTAGATCGAGTCCTTAACAACATCACGGAAGTCAATAGGTTGACTACGCAGCTGTGGGGAAGCATTGGGTTCAATGGAAGTTGGCTCCCTCTGAGGCGTTTCTGGAAAAATGGATCGGTCAAATGAAGGGTGTTCTAGTTGAGCAGCTCTGTTACAGTCCATAGAAGACAGAGAAGAAGAGCAAGAAGAAGATGAAAAGGAAGCCCTGGATGACTCAATAGAAACTCTTTGGTTCTCATTCGTATTTTTGTTGGAATCTTTTTCCTGCAATTGCAAGTCAAATATACCTTTATATCTTCTAAAAGAAATATCAGATATGAAAAACTAAATATGGTGAAGCAATGGAATTTAGAGTTCTTACAGTATGTGTCTGTAGATAATCATTATTAGGCTCAACCCGAAAGCTTCCATTTTTGATGTGAGAAATACCTATGCAAGAACCAAAGCATTAAACTCAGAAAGTAGGGATACCAATAGTATGTCAGTCATGAGCAAGGACACTTGACATACTTTATGGAAAAGCATTCTCTATGCACAGATGAATCTAATTTAGAAAAGCCTTTAAGAATAGGTACAAGTGCTCTCTGTATGTTAAGAAATTCAGCAACTAATAGAAACTGCTTTGAACATTAAAGTAGGCGGATTGTGGATATTTTGTTACCATTAACCCATTTAAGCAAGAATAGTTAAAATCAAATTAATGGCGGTTTTAAAAATTCTGTTTTTTTTTCCTTTTGTATGTGTGTTTTGGGTTGGATGGGGCTAAAAATAAAAAGAGTTGAACAAGTTAGAAATGCTGGAAAAATAAACACAATCAGGGTATTTCTCAGATATTAACAGAAACTTTTTGGGAAAAAAAACTTAAAGCTATCATTAAATCATGAAAGGCATGATAAACTATATTCCATTAAACTTAAAAAGATTGAGCAGCAGAGATGAAATAACTCATATAAATCACTAAAGAAGAAAAACAGTAAAAGGGCTACCTGATGGAAGCCTCTTGTGGCTGTGGCCAGTGAGGCGCCTGCCTGTTAGGATGTTGTGACGGTCAAAGAGTTGAAAGATCCCAGTCATGCATCCTATTTGCTTCTTCAGATTTGAATTGTCATCTGCTAACTCATGTAAAAACTTGGCAGACATCTTCACAACCTCCTTTCTTCAACTATAAAGCAGTTCAGACCTTCTAAATCTCCATGACACCCTCTTTCTAGGCCAGTTACTTTCAGACTCCGCTTCCAAGAAAAGCAAAACCCAAGGCCCTTTTCAAAGTTGAAACTTGAAGTTGCTGTTTTGGCTCAAAAATTCTTGGAACAAGAGAAGAATGGAGTTTTTATGCAGAATCACTTGGAAACAAAAGAGATTCCCTCCAAACGCATTAGAGGGAGCAAAGTTTCGTAGACCTCACTGATTCTTATAGCCCTGGAACCCAAATCTCAATAAGCATTAATCTGTTAATTCCTGTTCTTTCTTTCTTTCCCTCCTTCCTACGGAAGTTTGCAAAAGATGGCAAAAACTAGCTTTTTATTAGACAGTAAAAAGCCTCATAAATGCAAGGCTCCTCCTACGATCAAGCAAATGACAAATACTGAATCTGCCAGAACACGCTCCACCTGTCATGAAACTGGTTAAAATGAAATTAATTCCTCCAGACGCACCAAAACATGATTCTTCACCATTCCAGATGTTTTTCTTACGGCTACAGGCCTCAAATTCCACTCTTTTCTACAGCTAAATACAGCTAAGAAAAATTAAAATTTTGGATTCTTCAAATTCCCACCCGAACTCTGCAATTAAACTACAAAAAAAAAAACAGTGTTTTCCTTCTATTACGTACTTTATTTATAAGGTCCGTCGGAGTTTATAGGACTACCCCAAGACAATAACGAGTACCAGATAGAATGGAGGAAAAAACAAAAGAATAAAGGGACCCAATACCCAAAATCACTTCTCCATTGTCAAATATCATTCCACTGGTACAATGGAAAAGAAAGAAACCTTCTTGGGTTTCATAGAAGATGCCAGACAATGCCTTGTGTGGCAACACACAAGAACCCAGAAGAAAAGGAGAAAACGTGGAAGGACCCAACACCTACAGGCTACAGGCTACATTTATCCCTCCCGCCACTGTCTATGTATCAATGCAAGGTGCAGAGAAAACTCTCTGAACCCAAGAAGAGATGTTTTCTGGGTTTCCTCAGCGAAAAGTTAAAAAAATGTTGTGGCTGTCTTCTGGCTCTCTTAAAGACAGGCAGTGGAAGAAGATGGGATGATTCGTTATATGGATATTGGGTAATGTGCGAGTGAATCTGACGAGAGTGAGAGTTGGCAAAGCTTCAATTTTTATTATGACTTCTTATCTGATACTCCAAGCAGACAGACACACACAGAGAGAGAGAGGGGAATTGCTTGATGAGTTGGGAACTTGAAGGCGAAGTTGTGTGAGTGGGCCAGATCCGGTTTGGTCTCTTTCTCACACTTCCATGTGAGTAGATAATGTGGGTGGGTCTGAATCAGTGGATCTGTCTACATGGGCATGTGAGTTCTGTCAGAAACTAGAGGGACTAGCGTGGATTTTTGTTCTGAAAAGTGGAAAACCTGCAAAAGTCTACATCCCTTTTTCAACGATCTCTGCTTGTAATTACCAAAAGACCCTTCAGTAGAATCTCAAGTTTGACCACAAACCCAGAAACAAGCAAGAATGCATGCCCAAATTTTTGTATTGTAGTGTAATGTACTGCTGTATATGTTTTATTGTTCTTCTATTTTCTATTTTTGTCTGAACCTTGAATTTGATCTTATCTGATACTTCCTTTCACTTGATCCAAAGAAAGGGGCAAATGAATGAATGATATTGATTTGTTGTAATACAATCTTAGGTAATAAATTGGAGGATAAAGGATTGCATGATCTTGACAGCAAAGATTCATGGTGATTATCAATTTATTATCTTGATATTCTGCCTAAAAAATCTCTAGCTCTATGGTGTGACCCATTTGCTGTGTTTTTTTGGTGTGGGGCCCTCAGACCTCATTCTATTAAAATCATGTTTCTGGCTTGCCAGAAAGTCAATTCCTTAGTCTCTTGCCCTAATTCCTAACTTGACGTGTAATTGGAGTTGGCACTGTTTGGTGGGCTAGCTGAAATTTGTTTCTTGGGAGTATAAAGAGTTCTTCTTAACTGCACTGCTTTTGTTTTATCTTGATTTTTTTTTTCTTTTTGTGGGGAATTAAGTGTATAATGCAATAACATCCCCTGTTAATGCAGAAAACAAAAAATGACAGAGCTTGAGAACTTGTAGTGTACTTTCAGAATTTTTATTCTCTGGTTGCAGCTGTTCATCCATCCTCTTGATGGTACTTGAGCAAATGTGGTCCAACTCCAACTCACTGATACCTGGAAGAGCTCTGAAGTAAGATGACAGAGTGAAACTGAGTGCAATGCACCCTTCAAACAACCTGCTTTTCTGAGCTGCGAAGTTTCCATATGTGTACAAAATAAGCAAAATTTTCAGAGTGCAGGACCATGGTTCCTCAGAGAATCAGAAAATTTCACGCAGGAGAGTATTTGTGTCTAGTTGTCACAGATAATGTTGTGGATGAAGCAATTTATACTTTTTCTAAAATTCCCTTAAATAGCAAGATTACACATAAGTGTGTCTATACACACCCAACACAGAGTGCTCACATTATTTGGGGTGTTCTTGTTCATCATAGGGAGTGTACCTGGCTATTGGCTCCTCAGGAAGCAGGAAGCAGAAAGTAGAATGTGTTTGGATTCATTTGATAAGTAATAACCTGCACAAGAACAGTATGCAGTAGCTCTTGTGGATTCTTTGCTTAAGAACTTGTCAAGATGGTTGGAATTTGGTTCTTTTTTTTTGTGTGTGTGTGTGTTAGAGTACTGAAGAATTAAGTTATAAAACATTATATATTACCACAAACTCTTAATATGGAATGGCTAAGTTGGTGAAACCCACCAAGTGTTGCACCAGGATGTGGTCCTCTTGATATGAACAATTATTTTAGAAAATGATATTTTCTGATATTTGATTGCAGATGGAGATGGAAAACAGAAGTTTTCCTAAAAATTAGTAGATATTGTAGGAAAATGGTTCTCCTTTCCAAGTCTAACAGAAAACCAAAAGAAGTTCGGGAAATAATTTATTCCTTATTGAGTATTGTTTTATGAGGAAAATTCTGTTTCCTTTCATCATTTTAGTTGCAACCAAAACTGGAATAGTGTAACTCATTGAGTGCTGATCCAAGCACATTCCTATTTTGATAAAAAGGCCAAAACCCCAATGAAAAAAAAAAAAGATACCCATGACTAAATTCGTATAGAATGATATTCAGGATCTATTTTCACTATTAATTAGGGAAAATCCCATCAAATCACCTTCAAACAGCTCTTATTTGGGACTCTAACTGTAGTGACAAGATAACAAACAAACTAATAAATATTTTGAAGGAAAAGGGAGCATTGTTTAACTTGTAATTAAGATTGGTAAAGAAATGTTGGGAAAGGATAAGAAAATGAGGGTATTTGGGTCAAGTTGGAAATTCCATGAGAAGTTTCTAATAGTTGATCTCTATTCCATTGTTGTTGCCCTTTCCACCCTCTAGGCTGTGTCACAGGGAATTAGAATGGTGTAGGAGATTCGTGAGGCACATGGATGCCCACAACACTTAGGCCTTGTCAAACACTGCCTGCCTCTGACCAGCCCACCCATAATGCTATGTGGGTCATCTCTTCTTTCCTCTTTCCTTAACTAATTGTTCATTTTGTCAAAATTTTTGGCATATTTTATTAATCTAAAAATCAAACAAAAATAATTGCTTACTACTTGTAATCTATGGTAATTAGTAACTCGGCATTGCTAATATTTTATTTATGCCAATTATTTAATAGCTAGCTAGAAGACTTGAATGCATTGCTGATCCTTCTGCAATTGATTACATTTCTAAACTTACTAATATTTTTTTAGGCTGAAGTGGAATGTTTGATTGGCTGTCAACTGTAGAAATAAGGTTAGACAGTAAATTGTTTAATTTAGTTTTTATTGATTTAATAAGAAGGAACATTTTTGTTGGGGATTTGCTTGAGAGGCTATATGATGAAGTTGAAAAGGATTTCTAAACTTGCCCAAACAGCCACACCAAACCAAAAACTAATTGGAAGAAACGGGGAAAAAGAGTAATTTTACCCTTCCCCAAAGTTAAGGTAAATGAGTTTTCTCAGAAAATAATCTATGTAGCCTTATCAGTTTTCATCTTGTAATGTTTTCTTGAAAAGGAAACTGAGTATATGATTGTTGTATTGTTGAAGTTTCTTCCAAATTGTCTGAAAGGGAAATAATTTCATCAAATTTATTAGGAGCATAAACATTGGTGCTCTATGATTGGGAAATTTGTTTTCAGGCATGTATGCATGTATGTAGACATGTAGATGGGTGCATACATACACAAAATAGACATCCATGTGTATGGACCTGGATATGCCCCTGTAAGTAAAGCAATAGATGGTGATTGTTGAGAAGGGGAGGATTTGAATGAGGGACCAGGGATGCATCATCACATGCATGAAGTGGAGGCATCACATGGATGATGACTTAACATCAATAGGCAGCATGAACTAACTTATCATGATAATCCTTGCCCATATAAAACAAGGCACATTAGTTATTTGCCCACTTTGTTTGGCACATTATTTTTATCAGAAGGCACTTTCATTGGCACATGATGGTGCCCTACTTTTTCCAAGAATATTCTCCACCAAATCACCATGTGCAATACCCACATCAATGAATAGGGTTTAACAGTCAACAAAATTGGATCATATCATACCTAAAAATTTTACCTAATCAAAATAATTCTATAACAATGAGAGAGAGAGAGACTACATCTTAGGAGAACCAAAAGCATCAATCATTTATCTATATAACAACCCAAGGAGTTCCAACAAGCAGCCCAGATTTTGTAAAAGGGAGAGTTCCACGTTAGAGCTTTGTTGGAAGGTGGGGAAGGAAGGTTCCTTTTCTTTTCCTTTTGCAGAATGTCGAGACTTGAGCACAGAGGAGGGTAATTGAAGTTTAATATGAATCAAAGCTTAGGATGCAAGAAAAAGGACTCTGGGTTTGAAGTCAAAACTCAAAACCATATCTATTTGTAGTTTTTATCTTTCACTTAATAAAGCGCATATAATAAATGAGTTGTGAAGTATGTGGATAGCTTCTTTTTGCCCATGAACTGAATAGAATAAGAAGATACTTACTTAAAAATTACTGATAACAAATTTGTGGCTGCAACTACATGTGAAGAGTTTGCTTCACCACTCAAGCAACCCCCAAACAGAAATGTCACAAAAAGGTTAGACCTGAACCAAAATTTAATTTGATTTTGCACCTTTTAGCCCTCAATATCTGGACATGGGGATTTATGTAACATGAATAGATCCCACATGGAGATCACTTATATTAAAACTAGGGTGTTCATCAAAAACCGAAAAATCCAAGGAATCCGATTGAGTTTTGGTTTAAAATATTGCAAAAAAAAAAAACAAAAGACTAATTTGGTTTTTGTTAACCTAGAGAAAAAACCTACGGTTAACTTTATTTATAATATGTATTATAAATATAAAAAATCAAAGAATCGAACTAGTAAAAAAAAAACTGAATTAATTCGAAATATTGCAAAAAAACCGAAGAACCAGTTCGATTAACCCTAATCAAAATTCATGTTGTGATATGATGATATCAATCATCCATATCCACCTATTTATTTTTAAAGTGGTCTGATTATGTCATATTTCCAACGTGGGGCCTATCCATTAATGCATTAGAGCTAGCAAGAAATTTCCTATCCTATCTATTTGTGGAAGATGGGTCCTACCCATTTGCTCAAATACCGACCGACTTGACTAAAATAATACGTGATATTAGTTGGATATTGTTGTTATATTGTCCATAGGAGTGTTCATTATACGATTCAAATCGCAAAATCAAATCGAACCAAATTAAATTTGCGGTTTGGTTCGGTTTATACCTATAAACAGTTTGGTTCGATTTGAGGATTTTTTAAATTATGGTTTGTGGTTTCAGTTTGGTTTATTGAATTTTATAAACTGAACCAAATCGTAAACTGAAATTTTATATATAAATTATTATAATATATGATATATAAACATTATATATAATATATTTAAATGGAATACGTAAAATTATAAATATATAGTGAATTCTTTATTTTATAATAAAATAATAAATAAAAGTGTTAAGTTTTAGGAGAGCTATTTGGGCTTTCTAATTGGGTTAAGCCCAAAAGAACCATAGAATGGTCCAAAGTCTTCAAACCGTATTAGAAACTGTACCAAACTCTAATAAAACGGTTTGGTTTGATTTAGAAATTTCTCAAACTGTAATTTACTGGTATGGTCTGAGATCTTCTCTAAACCAGACCATGAACACCCCTAATTGTCCAGATTATTGATGGAATTGTAGAAATTAGAAGCAAAGTGCAGAAAATATGAAGCATGATTCTTTGGAATGGTTTGGTGAGTGAGACAGTAACATGATTCAATAACAGAAATTTGATTAATTTAATTGCACCCTAAAGCATGGCAAGTAAAAAACGGACCACATAATTGATTTCTAGGTCAAGTGGACCCCAATTCATCTGTCTCATATGCCAACTTGATTGTACTCAGATCATTTAACAAATGCTTCTGTTAAGGGAACTGAAAAAATTGTCTAAGACACCTCACACCTCAGCTCTCAATGCTAATAGAGACAGTTATTTGGCCCACTCTGGTTGACTTATTAGGCCCACTATTGTGGCTTAGGGGGGGCTTTCCGGCTTTGGTTTGGTTCATAATGGGCCCACTTGGTTGCTTGGGCCTGAGCCTAAGATTGTTATGCACCTCACCAAGCCCTCACACCTCCCGGATGTAATATCCCTTTGAAAAATTCAAGGGCATGATGTTATGTGGTTCTGATCCTGTTTGGTTCATGCCAAAAGTTCAATACCAACTCTTGGTACGAAGATGACGATGGTGATGGGGATGGTGGGAACAAAGAAGATGGGAAGCAAAGTCATGGATTAAGGGAACAGATGGTCAGAAATTACAACTGTCCTCTGTGTTGCTTCTTCTGTACATGTGACTCATGGTAAGGAATAGAGCCACTTTCACATTTTTAGGGAATCCACCTTTAGATAGGCCATAGCCCAAACTTGACTGATTCAATTGTCCAGTGTCCAATGTGTAAAGTCTACTGACTTGTTCACATGCTGTTAGTGATGATCTTGTGCTTTCCTTTGATGCTTTATCTCTTGATCATATCAATGTAGGTATCTGGATCATAAGAGGCCAAAAGGATTTTTGGCTGGATTTCAATCCAGAAATGATAATATTAGGGTTTTGTTTTGGCACATTCACCTATAATCCAGAAATGAAGAAACTTGAAGCTTCAGCCTATTATGATCCAGATACCTAAATCAGTTGTGCTTTGGTCCACTGAATGGACTAGGCCTCCAATGTATGAATTGGGCTAGGGTTGAATCTGAGAGTCAGGTGTAGTATGATTTAGGGCATGGTACTATTTTGACCCACACCCAAGAAATGGTGTGTGTTTTCACATACAAACAATGAGAAGTTAGGCCAAGGTTCCCTACTAGAAAAGCAAATATCCATATATTTATGACAATAGATGATGCAAATATGGCCATGTGGAGCCATGATGTACTGCCAGCATGGATTGTAGAATACTTTTGCCATGTGGCAATGCAATCCACGTCACTTCTCTTACATAGTATGATGGCTTACATGGGACCTCCCTCAACCCTCATGACTCATGAGGGAGCATTCTAACCATTGGAAAAGGTGTGAAGTGAGAGACTTGTGCCAATTCAAGGTAGGCTATGACTGACCTATGAGTGGAAAGAACAGTGCTGTGTGATCGATAGAAAGCCTTAGTTATAAGACGGTTCTCTTGATTCTCAATGGAAGAATCATTTCAAATGACGTGAAAGGTTGAATTATGCGCACTGCGCACAGACATTGTGTGAAGACCGTAAAAAGTTGGCAACTACATCTACAAGTTGTCTTTGTCAGAAGGAGCAACACCCCTTGGTTGAATTGGTCCAGCACTTGAATAAACCACCAATTTTTTTTTCTTGAAACTTCTACTGTTTAATAAATCTATGGCATTCAATCGGCAAGTCCTATCCACTGATGGCTGGCTTGTTCTAATAGAGACTTGGGATCAAATCCCACAACCACCAGGGTTGAGAGGGTTATGGATATGGAAGATGGGCCACCCCTGTTGTGTAGCCCGATGAACCTCCGGTCCCCCGCCCCTCCCCAAAAAAAGGCAAGCCTGCACTACAAGAAAAGTGATTTTTAGTGGCATTTTCAAATGCCACTAAAGATAGGTAAAAACACTACTAAAGGTTATTGCGGCATTTAGAAATTACGCCACCAATGTCTGAGTCGGTAAAAGTTTTAGTGACGTTTATCCCATTTTTAGTGGCACTTAAATAAATGCCAATAAAACTTACTTTCAGTGGCGTTTATCTAAATTTTAGTGGCACTTATATAAATGCCGATAAAAACCATTTTTAGTGGCGCTTTATTCATCCTTTAGTAGCAGTTTCAAATGCCATTTTTAAATTTAATAATAGCATTTATTGGCACATTTAGTGGCAATTCGTAGTGCCACTAAATAGCAACCGCTATAGTGGCAATTATAAGTGCCAATATAAGGGTACCATAAAAGCAACATTTTTAAATACTTATCTGTATAGTAGCATTTATAATTGCCACTAAAGAGTCTTAATCATTTTATTCATTTAGGTTTTAGTGGCATTTACAAGTGCCATTAAATGTCTAAACGTATTCACATGCATGCTAAAAAATAATAAAAATAAAGCAACAAAAAAGATGTTGCTTATTATATAATGGTAATTGGACCTATATCAATAAATATCAATTTCATCATGCCCTTTAAATCAAATGCATATTATATATTTAATTAAAAAAAGTCAAATAATTATAAAATTTAACCAAATAAACCATTTTCATATAAAACAAATTTATCATAAAATGTTTATATATATAACTGTCACTTTCAAATCATAGATCCATAATGGATAAGTCCAAAAACCAACAAAAAATCATTTCGCTCTATGATGTCCAAAATCTTCATCAAAATCCAAAGTATACATCTTCAATATCCTCCATGTTAACAAATTCATGAAAAAACAAATACATCTTGTTAATAAAAACTATATATAACATTATATCTTTGGATCTAATAATAGATGGCTTAAAGATAGATAGATAAATAGAGAGAGATCTTACATAATAGATATTAAAAACTAAAAACCAAACATAGCCTAAGACATCATCAATCTAAGTAAAAACTAAAAGGGTTTGACTATGATATGGAGAAGATATGATATCTGAAAATTTTCTGACCAGTCAATTGGAATCATAAACGTGGTAGCCAATCAGGTGTTATTTATCAAAATTCATGGGTAGGTTTTGATTGGCCAAAACTCTTCAGACACCATATTTCCACATCATAGATTTTCCCAAACTAAAAACCTTTCAATTTGATGGCTATCTATTCAAACTTTCAAACTAAAAACCTGGGCCACACATAAAGAAGGCTAAATCTATTCAAACTTTCAAAGTTCTATGGACAATCAGCAATAGATCCTTCATAAGTTATTGGGTATATTTGGAACCATGGTTGTTTCTCAAACAATGTTTATACCTCAGTTTTGTCTTGGAAATCATAAAAGTAGGTATTGTTGTGCACAGAACCTCCCAATTGAAAATATCTAACAAGTTAAATAAAATAGCAATCTAATGGATTAAAAGAGATTAATTTTTTTGTAGAATGTGGTCATGGTTTTCTGTAGCTTGTCCTTTGCATGGACGATATGGAAAATGGTGGAGATTTGTGTACAAAAAGCAGAGTAGGTAAAGAATAGAATAGGGCAATTTTCAACAATAATGGCTACATAGAAATCATACATGGATGGAGAGGTAAATACCCAAGTGGGCTTTACCTATGACAGATAACTCTGGCACCACCTACCTAACAAGTCAAAGGGCCAAAGTAGCTTGTGAAAAAGGGTTATGGCTTTTCAAATTGAAGTTTTAATGGCTTTGTTTATTGAGACTCAAAGTAGATCTAAGATGAAGCAAATTTTAACAGTGGTTATTTTGGAACAAGGTTCCTAATGGACTCATGTAAACAGCCATCCTATTTATGCCTTATCAAGTGATCATCCCTCCCATCTAAACTGCTGAAATTTGTCTCCTTGTAGAAGGTGAAGAAGATAAAGCATGTTTGGCCCCAACCCTGTCAACAAGCAACCTCTTTAGTAAAATAATTGTTTTCAATTTCAACATCTGAAGATGAAAGATGACAAAATGATTGGCTGATTCATTGTCGCTCTAATCCAAGCCAAAGTTAATACTATGCAGAAGAGCACCTAACAAGTTCCCATAAAGGTTTAGCATGTACACATATATGTTTCACAGTTTATTCAAAAAAGTTTATATATTAATAAACATCCAATGAGGTATTGATGACTTGAACAACTATGTCCAATATCCTAATGGTAACTCTGAGGATTCACAGGGTATACATGATTTACATGGAGTCATTTACCTTCTTGTAGAGTTCTTGAAAGTAAGATGTTGGCAATTTCATGTTTTCAACAAAATAGTATTAAAACAGAGGAAATGATTTGGGAGTTCTTTAAGGGACAAAACCATTCCGTATGCACTATATAGCCATCAACATATATGAAGAACAATCAGAAATCACAATACAAGCAACAATGAGTAGTAGTGCCATGTGTGCATGCACAATTCCTCAAAATTGTTGCAAAATAATGGAACCTACAAGTTGCATACTATTCAAGCACAAGACATCATAAATCGTTGAATCATGCCATTTGAGTTTCAACTTGAAAAGACCCAATTTTAGCTTAAACAATCTTCAAATGGATTGTCAAAAGAAAATAATGAATTCTATGGTGGATGAAAAAACTGCCATAGATTAATTAACAGTTTTGAATTCACATTAGTTGGTGTTGGTCACAGACTAATTAACCACTCATAAAGGAGAAACACAAAAATCATAAATATATACTTCTGCTTATGCAACGCAAACTCCAATCAAGAATTGTGAATAAGGAGAGTGACCATTTTGGATAAAGAATTAAAGATGTTGATAAATGAAGATATGAAAGCTTAATATTGAAAAACTGATGTTAAACAGATCCTAAAAGTAAAAAACAAGCTACTAATGTACAGTATACATAGATAAAGATACGATGTGCTTAGAAAAATACAATCGGGATCTGCTTCAAACACTAGCATGTAAAATGGGCTATGTAACCAATCACAAGTGAACACACCAGTGTTTCATACACATGAGAACCACATGTGGTATGGGCCCATGTGGGTCTCATGTTTACTGAACACTAGCTTATTCACTAGTGATTGGTTATAGCCTGTTTTAGGCATCAGTATTTGCAGCAGGTCTGGAGTTGGAAAATGCTTAAAAGTGGGTGTGAGGCAATTGGAGATCCTAAATGTTTCTATCATATAGTACTTATAATAATATGTCTAGTACCAATGACATAATCTAACCCAGAATGCAATATGTGGTGAATAGACAAACTAGATCTTCAACAGTTTCAAAATATGAGATTATATAGGTCTCATGTTAATGGCAATTGCTTGGTGCAACGGTAAAATCTCATATTGATAAGTGAGAGAATATGGATTTTAGTCTAAGAGTAGCCACTTTGGGCAATGGAAAACGAAGACATAAAGAGAAAAAAAAAATCAAGGTTTAGTTCCATGTCCATTCTACTTGTCTCCAGACCCAAGAGAGCTAGGACAATCATTGGGTAATGGCCCTTTTAGATTATATAAGTCTCAAGGTTGAAATGGGATCTTTCTCAATTATTTGGGAGCTTATTGTTAATCCTTTTTTATTAGTAATCATATCAGACTTTATTAATAAACCAACAAGGTGTAATTCAAATTATACAGCAATCAGAAACAATTTTCACCACTTGGCTAGTCAACAAGCTCCCCATTACACACAACTGCATTCCCTAAATAGCAGGACTACAATGCATATTTTCCCCATTATGCCATCTCTAGCAAATTCACCTCCACTAAGTTAACATTTCTTTGAACCTACCTGAAAAAGAAATTTGATATGGACATAAAGGACTTCAACTCTTCTCTAATGTAATATTATAATATCTAAGGAACTAAGGTCCCCTCTTTGTTCATTCATCTATCCTATTACCAATTTGGAATCTCCTTCCAAATCATTGGAGAATGCATGTGAAGATCTACCAAATTGTAAACCTAGTAGTAAAGAAAGAATCTTAGCCTGACTGAAGTTCAGTACACATGGGCCCTAAGTAGACTAGTGGTTCCTTCATGATGTTTAAAAGCACTCCCCCACCTTGGACAGGTCTTAATTGCCTAAAAAGAACTATTTGAAGTTTAGTTTCAGTAGTCCTATATGAGGTCAAAGCCAATGTAGGTTCTTTCTCAATCTCAAAGTATTTGCATCCATAAAATCCATGAAATTAATTTAATCTTACTAACATCATTCCACCATAAAAACAAGTTTGCAAACAACCAACCAATTTTGTAGTAAAAGAAAAGTAAAGCTTAAATATAATTTTTGTCTTGGTAAAGGTTGAATGAAATCTGTCCTGGTTGCAAACCAAGCTTTGCTAATAATCCTTGCAAAACAAGCTTTGATAAAATCATAAGTTTTTTTTTTCTCAATCTCAAAGTTGTTTCCATCCATAAAACTACTCAAGTCACAGAAATATGACTAACACGGTGATTTAAAAAGTTGCCACCTACACTGGCTGGTTCCCTAGCTTGTGGTAGAATTAATAAGAAGCTTTGATTTGGGAGGGGGGAATACCTATTGCGTCAGAGGAAGACTGTGCAATTGTAGTTCAACTCTATAAAGGGATAAAGGAGCAGAATTGGGCTACTATATATACATATATAGTGACTAACTTGTTGTATGTCATCATTGTATATATTTTACCAATGAAAAGCACCACCATTTATCAATAAAAAGTTATTCAAGAACTTGTTGGTCTTAGAATATTATTAAAAATGCTCTATTTCACTTGTTCTCCATGATGTCTTAGGGAAAAACCTGTTGTTGTTTTATTTTTGTACTGTAATTTTACATTGGAACTGGTTTTCAGTTACAATGACAGCCCAAAAGGACTCCACGTGTTGCTAATTGTCAGCCCTTCAATGGGAGAGGAAACCCTTTTCTTCTTCTTGGGTTTCCCTTTTCATTAACAAACATGAGGCCGAAAGGCTCTAATAATGGGATTGGCTTACTAATTAAAGAGTTCAAACTTCAATGGTGGACAATACCATCCATCCACATGGATAAACTCCAAGTGGAAGGTTGATTTAGTCAAATCCAAAACATCCATCTAGTTGGGATTCCTTAAGGTTGACAGCACTAAATTCAAATGGGTAGCCTTGCTTCAAATCCAACAAGGTATGTTTTGAATCTAGTGGAAAATCCAGAGAATAGGTACTGGTTTTTTTCTATTAGCAAAGAACTACAACCTACAAAAATCCAGGTAATAGAAACTTACTTTGTTGTTGAAGCAAAAACTTTCCCTAGTGCATATTTGTCCAAAAATCACATGTCTACAACCTACAAAAAGAAAATAAAAATCAGTTAAAGGTTCTAAAAAGGTAAGAAAACTAAACTTCAATGAAAAAAAACTTACCAATGAAGTCAGCCAAGCAACACTTGAACCATTGCATATATTATGATTTGCATGTGATGTAGTGATACAATTCGGTAATCTTTCAATGTTACAGGTCTCAGAAATTTGAGGACCCAGCAGAAGAGGAGGAAGCCCCCGTGGCAAAGTTCAGGAAACTACATGAGAGATCCTAAATAAGTATAGAAATCCATTGAATGTTCCTTTCAATGTTCAGGAAACTACATGAGAAATCCTAAATAAGTCTAAGAAACTACATGAAAGATTCGGTAATCTTCAAGTGATCTGTTCTTTCTAATCACATG
Organism: Nelumbo nucifera; assembly: GCF_000365185.1. The sequence goes on from NW_010729075.1 coordinate 7,499,594, forward strand.
TATTAGTTAGTATTCTTATTTCATAATCTTCAAGTCTGTCAAATGTAAAATATAAATACCTACTTAATAGAAATTACCATTCTTATTGTGAGAATGCAGTTGAAGGACTTTCATTTGGGAATAGTGTGTACTGGATTTAGAAATTACCGGAACCCATGCAAAACTTACTAATTAGAATAAAACAAGACCATGAAAGTTCAAAGAACAATCTGCATAAATAAAAAAGAAAGATCATTCTTTCATAACCTTTTTTAGTTGTCTATAATAATAAATATATTCTAAGATTATTTGTGGGGATAATGTTCTTGAATAGTGTCACATATCAAAAGAGGTCAAGAAGAGTAAACCTAAAATGAAAATCTAGAGCATCCACTCTTGAAAAGAATATCCTTCATAGCTTTCTTTGCATCTGCACATTTTTGACGTGCTGCATATGTCACATAGTTCTGATTCTAGGTATGTTGCATTAGAGAATCTCAAAGAAACATATATGCAAACGTTAAATGGAGGTAACAAGATAAACTAATGCAATGCTGACCTGGATTAGGCAATGCTAAATAGGGCAATCCTTTTGGGATGAATTGGGCAATGCTGACCTGGCAGAAGTGATCAAACCTTAAATGGAGGTAACAAAATAAACTGATGCAAAGAAAGAAGTAACATCAGTAGGCCAACATATATGCAAATGCATGTTTCACAAGTTGCACTTTTAAGACATTAGATTACTAAGAAAGACTAGGAAAAAATAAAGAAAAGATCATCAATTTTTTATTGGAACACAACAAATAAGGGAATAGAAGTCYTGAGAATTGCAAAATCATATGGACTCTAGCTCAAGTTGAAAGAGGTTCTTGGTCATACTGAATAGGCTTTGCATACATACAAGTGATTCAGGTAAAACCTAGTACAATCTTTCCCAGTAACTGGATGCAAATTCAAACAAGTCCTTTAGATCAATTACTTTAAAACATGGAGGCAAGACGCAAGATGTTCTACCATCCTAAGGCATGAGGTGTAAGCCTCCCAGGCATGGAATTTTTAATTAATAGATAATTAAAAATAAGATCAAATAAATAAAAAAGTAAATATCCAAAGAATGGGAAATTTTATGAGAAATTAGAAAGTTTCATATTTGCAATTTCTAATAATAAAACCATCACATCTAAATATAGAATTGAAGCATTTGTATGCAACTAACTTTTTCCCACATCAAGTGGTCTAGCCTTCTCTTCCAACATCTTTTTCGCCAAGAAATAAAATCCCCATTATTTTGAGGGGGACTTAAAACCATAATGACACACAAATGGCAATAGGGAGAGGTTAATTTGAACACCCCTGTTAACTAAGTTCAATTTTGTAGGTAATTTATCTAAAATAAAAAATCGAAATAAAATCCCCATTATTTTGAGGGGGACTTAAAACCATATCTACACACAGAATGGCAATAGGGAGAGGTTAATTTGAACAACCATGTTAACTAAGTTCAATTTTGTAGGTAATTTATCTAAAATCAAAAACCAAAGATATACTTTTATTTTTTCTGGACATCATAAGCTCTAGGGTTTCTTTAGTTGTTTTATCAAATCACCATTTTGCACTACTTAGCAGTACAAATAATATTTATACTGAAATTTCTAATCAAGAGCAAGTGGGCAGCTTCTAAAACAAACAGAAAACAAAAAGAAAAACAGAAGCTTGTGTTTGGGGGCTTATGCAACGAGAGAAGACAAAAAATAGAAAAACAAGTTCTTCAAGAACTATTACAAGAAGAATGCCCAAATGTGAGACAGATTCAATTTGGCAATGACAAAAACAAGTTCTTTTCTAGAAACCAAAGAAGCAAAATGATACCCAATAGAGAAAGAAGATAAAAAATAGAAGAAAAAAAATTCCTAAACTGAGAATGCCCAAATGTGAAGGATTCGATTTTGAGAGGAGATTAATAGTTGAATCAGCAACAAGAAGCTTCTTCGATGGAGATTGTTCACCAGAGAGAGTTCGATTGAGTTCTTCCTTGAGAGAGTTGAATCGGTAGACTGAGTTCTTCCTTGAGAGAGTTGAATCAGTGTGGTGGTAGACTTTGACTCTGAGAGAGTTGAATCGGCTGAGAGAAGTTAAGGTGCGACTGAGTTCTTCCTTGAGTTCTTCTTGTTCGTTCTAGAATGAAAATGAGCGGGTAGAGAGAAAAGGCGCATGGGAGGAAGAAAATTGCATCCCCACTTTTTTTCTTTTCTCTCATTATTAGATTTTTCATTTGCATTCTCAACCATTGATTTTAATTCAAATCAATGGTTCAAAAAAATGATATATCTTAAAAGTCTAAAATTACATTAGTGGCACTTTAAAAGTGTTTTTAATGGCAAGTTCATAAAAGCCACTTAAACAAAGATATAGTGGCATTTTATACATGCATTTTATGGCAATTTAAAATCAGCCACTAAAAAAATATATTTAGTGGCGATTTTTCTGCATATATAATGGCAATTCTTAAAATTGCCACTAAAACTAACATTTAGTGGCACTTAAATAAATGCTACTATAGAAAACACCTCTAAATAATGATTTTCTTGTAGTTCTGGCTTGAAGACTTTTAATGAATGCAAAAGAATTTGACTCCATTCGCTTTTTTGGAAGCTATTTACCTGAATAATTTATCAGGGTAAGTGCATTTATTTGTGTTCTTTTATTTTTTAGGTAATTAAAAATAATCATTTTAGTCATGAAAATCTATTATTAAAAGGGACAATTTTGTTCCATCCAAGTGTTGACAACTCCCCTCCCCCCCAGGTGGAAAAGTTATCCACCTGGGAGAGATCAAGGTTCAAAGTATTGATACAGTTTGACATGCCAAATTGGGTATACCGGACTTTGTATCAACACTCCTTTATATTTTTTTTAGATTTTTTTTTTCAAAAAATGTTTAGGGAGTCAAAGGCTTGGTTACACCCTAAAACTGGTCTTACCCCAAAACTCTTAATATTTTGCGTATTAGTGATCCATCGATGCGATAAGTATGAGCCAATACATGATGAAATTTTGAACCTTAGGAGAGATACCTAGGGAAAATAATTTTTTCATGGATCCCACAAAAATCTAAAAAAAAAAAGAATATGGGTATCTTGGTCAATGGAACCAAAATCCCATTGATCAACTTCCCCCTTAAAATCTAAAAACCGAGCGGCCCCAAGTGTTTAACCACTCGCAGGATTGGACTGATGAATCTGTATTAGTTGCACCTGATGATTGTGTAGGGAGCTATTTAACCAATAATAACATGGGGTTTTTATAGTTCAGTCCACTTCAGAGATCTGAACCCCACCGTACAGGTCAGATGAATCCTAACTTTAGACTGATGCCAAATCCACTGATAGGATGTGATTTATAGGGGGACTACTAATAGACTAGAAGAATGACTATAATTTCAGATTTCCGAGGTGGAATGCAGTCTACTTATCCCTAATAAACATTTGAGAAACTACTTAATGGTTGATGGAGACGTTTTTAATATATTGGTTAAACAGCCCGTGCAACTAATCCGGATTCTGGACTGATGACTGATCAAGCCGGAATAGTGGCTGGCATGGAGACACCAGTCACCAAGACATGGTGTCTAATTAGGAGTGCAAATTAATGGGATCTCAAATATCTTGTAATTTTTTAAGGCTCCATTTGTTTAAAACATAAAATGGGGCAGACATTTTTTCCAAGTAAATTATTTGAGATATATCTTTCTCCTTTTAGTAGAGAGGTGGAGTAGATAACTTGACTCCAAAAACTACAAGGAGCAAGTAAACAGATAGACCCGAAGAGAGGTCTCAAATCTCAATATTTGACTAAAACCCTAGTTGAGACATAAATAATTCATCTTTTAACACTCGAAATGAAAATGACATGTCATGTCTTTTAGTATCATATAATACACGCATTAGAGGGGGATTAAGAGGGTAGGTCAGAATAGAGTGCATATGAAGCCCACTAACCTTACTATAGAGAATTTGTAGTTATACCGGTTTGATCCTATACCTCCATGTTTAGAGGGGGAATTGGGATCTGCTCCCCATAGAGCACTCCTCACACCAACCTCACAGCCATATCTCATCATGTATTGGGAACATCTCCCATAAGTAATAGCATACAGGTACTAAAACTGTTCCCCATGTGCAGGTGGAACACGATCTGAGGTCAGTGTGAGGAGTAGATATGGACTCTTGGAGGGATCCCAAGCAACAATCTCAATTACTAGGTCATTATTAGCAAATGGCATGTCATGTCATGTCTTCGCTTCATTGTCTATCACATCTAATGGTATTAATTTTGATTATAACTAGTTGTCCTCTTCAAATTCCTAACAACCTTTCCCTACATGATAGTGTGTTATATCTTTTTCTATCATTGTCTCTTCAAATTTTAGGCTCCGTTTGGTTTGCAGGAATAAGGGTCTGGAATCGGAATTAGAATGGGCTATTTCAATTCCAACTGTTTGGTTGGACGGAATCGGAATCTCATTCCCGTTCCTGCTGGAATGGCATTCCCCATTTGAGGGAATGGCAATTCCCTGCCTCTCTCTTGGGAATGAAATCTCATTCTTGCTGATTTTAATTACCATTCCTGTCGGAACCAACCAGATTATGAGAATGGACCATTCCAATTCCGGAGGATTTCAATTCCAATTCCAACTGTGAACTAAACGGACCCTTAATAAATGAAATAGTTTCTTCTTTCATTAGGGTTACTATAAATGAAATGGGTATGTTAAGCCCCCTTTGAAAAATCCAGATTTACCCATGGGAGATGTTCTGAATGCATTGTTGTAACATGCTATGAGGTTGGAATTATCGAAAAAAAACATTGCTATGAGGTTGGTGAGGAGCAAATTTGAATTCCCCTTTGAAGCCTTGTGTACAAGCATGCTCATGGTGTCAGGGCCCAACTAATAAACTATTGTTTTTGGTTTGGCTTTTAAATGCAGAGAAAGTAAAACCTTGGGTGCACTTACAAGCAGTGTTTTCAAATCGTCTGGCCCCGGAAATCATCTAGGCAATCAGTTTTATTTTACTCTTAACCCATTCCTTAGCAAAAAAAACTGTTGACTTGATTAACAATCTATTGACCCAGGTGGTCGAATCATTGACCCATTCGACTTAGACAACAGTTTATGGCCTTTTTATTTTAATTATTTTTTATTTTTTAAATTTAGAATGAACCATCCATTCAAAGCAGATGATTGAATCACTAACCCCAAAAACCCGTGGTTAAAACGGTTCCAGTTCAAAATCAGTTTTTAAAACATTACTTACAAGTTGTTGAGAAGCCCAACTACCCTAAAGACTTGGTGATACCGATAATTTGAATTTTGGTGTGGCCTTAATTAGGCTATGCCAGATAATCAAAATAAGATTCTCCTAAAAGTTTAAACATAAGCGCCGTGCCCTATTTTTATGAGGCCCAGTAATATGCAGTCTAAGGTTTTCATGTTCACTGTAGCCACATTCTATGTGGGTCTTTGGTCCAGTTAATCTCCAAAACGAGACCCATCCCATGGTTGGGCTATGTGGCAACTGGCAAGTAATGGGCTTTTTAATAAGTTCAACCACAGTGCGTTTATTAATATTGGTTGCATATTGCCTCAATCAATTATGTTAAATTTATTAACTTATTTTTTATAAAATATACTTCTCGTTTAACAAGATATACTTACTATTACATTCAATCAATTGCGTTTTTTGTTACACCGTTTAACATATGCACCGTAGGTTTTTTCTGACTTTTCTTATGGAAATTTTAAAGGATTAGGAGCCAAAATCCACATATAAAACATTAACGTGATGGATGCCATGATCAATGATCCCCATATCATTTAATTCAGCAATGCACATTGGAATCATGAAACTGACCTCGACCTATATATTTGGGATAAGGCTATGTCTCCTGCTGCTTCTTAGCCCAATTGATCTCAAAAGACTATAACACGCACATATAAGAAAAAGAATAACAAATTGCGTTTGTATGCATGGTTTTCATTTTTCAAAATCAGATTGGACCAGACGATCGGATTGGAAAAACCAGGAACCAGTTAGGTGATTGGTTCTGTTTTCCCTCAAAATCGGATTTTCTTTAAAAAAACATTGATTTCAGTCAGCAAACCACTGACTCAGGTGGTTAATTATTTGAACCGTTAGAACGATTTTGACCATTTTTTTTTTATTCTTTTTATTTTTTTATCAGAACGGACCAACCATTCGACCTGACCCCTGACCGATTCGGTCTCCGGGTCAATTTTAAAAACCATGTTTGTGTGTGTGCATGCGCGCGTGAACAGTTATCACACATGGACACACCGACAGACAGAGAAAGACGCAAGTGGAGGTATACAGTGTACTGAATTGTGAATACTCCCATTGAAATGTTTCGTACTCAGAATAAGCCATTATTAAGTAAGAAAAAACCAAGTTGCCTAGGTATGTACAGAAAATTTTGGTACCTGACACTGTAATAACCAATCGATCGGTATTTTAATTTTTAATTCAAATTCACTGAGGATTTTGAATGATGAGGGAGTGCTTTAAGGTATGGTACCTTTTGGTTACCATATAAGTAGATACGAAAAATGAAACTGGTATGACCTTTTTTTTTTGGAAGAATGACCGATACCCCCGTGTCAGAATTTGTAGGTTTAAAGTACATTTAGAATAGGTGTTAGTTTGGAATTGATGCCAATTCACGGGCAGGTATGGGTGCATAGGGTATGTTTTTTGACGTTTTGAATGTTTATAACTGTGCAGTGGAAATCAAAAATCTGCATTGAGTCTCTCCGTACTTCTCCGTTTTTTTTCTCCCTTGCCTATAACAATTTGATATAAAATATCATATTTTTCAATTTGATATTTTATACAAGGAACTTAAACCATACATTCCAATGAAACCAAGTACAGTGGTGCAAGTAAAAATCCATCAGCTTTGATCTCAACATCTATCATCGCTCAACTTCTTTTGGTGCAAATTCATTGACGCATTCAAGAGTTACCTTTTACATATGCTGCATCTACTGATCTACCAAGGAAGTAGAACTATACAAGTTAAAAACCATGTAATTTTAAAGTCTATAAATCAGAATCAAATATTTCATTCCAAAAATTTGCAGTGGTTTAAGTAACAGAAGTCTGCCTATTGAATCAAGCACAAATGCACAATCCGCTAATACCACAAGTTCTATCAGATCATGTAGCAATTGAGATGGAATAATTAGCTCTGCTTCAACTCTTTTGATTGTTTCTGTCTCTCCATCTAGGCAAGTAGATCCAATCCGCTAGCAATTCGTGAAGATTGTCGGTCTCAGACGACTCTGGCCTATCCCCAGAGAAGCTTAGGGAACACTGGTTGGAACTTGGAACTGGAACCATCGACCTGTCTCTAGCCTCAGTGTGAGGAACCATTAAGGTGTTAAATTGGAATGGTACATTCCTAATAGGTTCCTTTAAATAAATTTTGTAAATTATCAAAATACGAAAATGAAAGCGATCTATTTCTTCAATCTTTTCGAGAGTACAGCATCGACAACCCTTCTGTAGAAGCGCCAAGATGGATTTGAATTTGTAAGGGCACGTTGACCAAATGGGTGTTGCTTGACATAATTTTGAACATCTGTAGCCACTGCCAAACCTTCCAAATATACTCGAAGATCTCCTCCTGGACCTGTTTTAGAATTATTCATGTAAAACTGTTGCTAGAGTCATATGCCAGACCATACAAAACTTCAGCAGATGTAAACCACTCATCATCCGGATCTCAAGGATTCTTTTCCAACCACAAAGTATTTTCATTTGCCCACACGAAACATGCCATTCTCAGTGTTCCACTGAAAGGGATGTGAGATCCCAACAGTTAAACCCAGTATCATGATCCTACCTGATCATCCAACTTTAACTTTTTCCACACTTCCTCCATGTTAGATTACCATTCAAAAGAATGTGACAGATATATGGAAAACCATCTGTTGGAATTAATTCAGATGTAGGTTCAAGAGGCCCTCAATCAGTGCCACATCTGTCACTATGTGGTTGGAAATTCTCCATAATCCATATCTTCTACCTAACATGCAGCTTGAACATACTGAAAACAGAGAAGTTAAGGACATACAGGAGGTCTCACCTAATGAATTATCTTTCTCATCCCGAAAGCTGTAGGAATGAGGGAAAACTGACGTATATGGCTAAGTGGTGAAAGAATAACAAAAGCAAAAAGAATTAGGCAAAACCCAAATAAGTCAATAATTCTTGTTAATAGGGCAAGAAAGCAATGCATAGCACTCACAGGGTTGAGGAGTGCTTTGTAAGGAGAGTCATCCAACAGCAATGTGTTTGATTCATTATATTCCCCCATGTTCCATGAGAGACCAGGTACACATTTATTCCATAGTTTCTTCAACTCCTTCAAGACCAATGGCTTTTTCTCATTGCCCACAGTGGTAAAGCCTGTGGCAGTACAGTGGGATTGATCCTGCAAAAACATGTGCAACAAAAACATATGAGAATTGCACTCTAATTTAAACTTGTACAGCGCATCGTTTGCTTCACCAACATGAAAAGTCAAAGTTTCCAGACTAAAACTAAATACAAGGCACTTGAAACAAGTTCCTAGAACTTTTCCCCCTCACAGTTTTCCCTTTTTTTCATTTTTTAACCATCAGGGTAGCTCATAACTATATAGAATTATCAAAGTTCTGTATGACCTCAGGAATCATACTTGCATTTATATATCAACTAATTTCATGTTTATTGGCTCTGTCATGTCAGCTCCATATGGAGCAGAACAGCCACTTAGGCTTTAATTACAAAAGTGATAGAATCCTTTTATCATAAGGATATTGGCCATTTTTGCTACCACAATGAAGAAACAGGGACATGGAAGGTGACTTTGCTAAATTACCTACTTCATTGACTTCAAAACAAGTTTCATTACCATTTGGCCAACTCATATTAGGGAAATGTTTATAAACCAAAACCCTTAATTATAGTGTAAAATAATAAAAACCAGCTGGCTTATCCTAAATAAGCTCACATAGAAATTTCCATTCCCGAAGGCCCCTAATTGCATTGAAGATTGAAATAAAATCTAGAAAAAAAAAGATGTAAAAGAAATAAAGAAAAATGAACAACCAGCCAACTCTATAGAAACAAATATCCAGCATTTAACTTAGAAAACAACATATCAATTAGAATCTAATCAACACCTTTAAACAGAAGTGTTAGAATTGTTAGTAGTTAACAGGGGCAGTATTTGTCTTTTTCATGCTATTATTTCTCTCTTATATCTGCTGTAACTTTCCTAAGGCTATTGTAGTCATTTCAGCCTTAGTAGAATGCTAATACAACCTGGGTGGACAGTAAGGAAAAAAAAAACAGATTTCTCCTTTTTAGTCTTCCCTCTTTTCTTCTCTTTTCCTTCCCTTTCTCTTCCTATCGTCTTCTCTTTCTTTCTTCTATCCTTTTCTTCACCTTTTCTTACTTTATTAAAGTTGGAAAATGGTATCAGAGCCTTGAGGTCGAATGTACTGTTCTCGGCACTGTTCACGTCTCAACTTTTCGTGCCCTAAGAATAGAGAATGTTCTTTGTTCTTTGTTCTTTGTTGGAAAGGAAAAGGACTTAAGAGGACTGATCGCCCACTTGGAAAAGAGGCTTTAATGCCTCGTTGCAGTGTTGTGTGAGTTGGTGGTATTTTTCTAAAAGCCCTCTATTCGGCAATTCTAAAAGCCCACCCTTTCAACTAATGTTATGCATCTTTATTCTTCTTAGTATAAAAGAATTTTATTAAAAATAAAGAAAAAAATGAGATCCCCCTTCCTCCTCCTAAACCCCCTTAAGCATCCTTGTGTTCGGGAGGCTTACACCTCTTGCGTTCTGAACTACGCCTCACGCCTCTAGGTAGTGGAATACCTCGCGTCACGCCTCTGCATTTTAAAACATTGGTTTCAAGTTGTGAGGTAAGTGCTCCTCAATTTGTGGTGATTTTGTAGTGGTTTGTGTTGTGGTGACACTTTGCGGTAAGTATGCAATCTTTCCCAAGTGTTTCTAAAGTAGAGGGCTGATGATTCTTTGTGTTTTTCCTAAAGAAAAAGGTATGTTACAGTAGTTGCATACCATAAGTTTGACAATTTGCCTAGGTAACAAATCAGTGATCTCCTCTCACTCATGGCTTCATCAAATGGTAGCACTAAACCTACAGTAGTTGTGCAATCAGATTTCATGACTTCTCAATTAACTACGATGAAACTCAATGGTACTAATTATATCCCGTGGGTCAAGTCGGTTGAGGTATCTCTCATTGCAAAAGGCAAGTTGAAGTACATCAAGGAGGGTCCATTGAAAAGTGAATTAAAAGGGTACAATGAATGGGTACAAGAGAATGCCCAAATTATGACATCACTTTGGAATAGTATGGAGAATCACATTAGTGTAAACCTTATGTTTCTAGACACAGCCAAGGAGATTTGGGACCATGCCAAGCAATTGTACTCTGGACAAGACAATGTCACAAGAATTTACTAGTTGTACCAAGACTATTTTTCTCTTCAACAAGGGGATAAAAGTGTTGAAGAATACTATGCTTCCCTAAAAAGCTTAAGGAATGAGCTCAATGTTTATCAACCCTTGTCCGCTAATTTGAAGACTCAACAAGAACAACGAGAACATCTAGATGTAGCAAGATTTTTATCTGGGTTAAGGTATGAATTTGAACCAGTGCGGGCCCAAATCTTAGGGAGAAGTGATCTTACATCCTTGTCTGAGGTTTTCTCTCGCATAAGGAAAGCCTCAAATCCACATAGTGATCATCCCCCACCTTCAGAGAGATCAGCCATGGTGGTTTCCAGAGGAGGTTTTACTAGTAGACATATGTGTGCTAGAGGTGGAGGAAATGTGAGGGAGGGGTTTTGGTCGTGGGCCCAGAGGTGCACGAGGAGGTGGTAGAGAGTTTGATGGTGCAAGGGGTGGTGGTGGTCGTGGTGGTCGTAGTGGTAGTAGCTAGGGGTGGATTCGAGCCGATCCGAATAGTACGAGGCTCGAGCTCGGCTCGAGTCAAAAATTCATTAGCTCAAGCTCGATTTTGAGAAAAAATGTTTTATAAAAATAAAAAATTATATATAAAAATATTTTTATTTGATATTTAAAAATTAAGAATTATAATAATTAATAATTATAATATTTTTATTATATATATGTTATTTTCTATAATTTTATTATATATATTCAAGCCGACTCGCGAGCCTTACAAGCCAAGCTCTAGTAGGCTCGAACTCGGCTCGTTTCATAATCGAGCCAGTGAATTGGTCTCGAGCTCGGTTGAAACTGAGCCGAGCCGAGCTCGAGCAGCTCGTGAAAAGCCCGGCTCGTTGCCACCCCTTGTAGTAGTCGTGGTTCAGCCCGTGAGTGCTCACATTGTGGACAAGAAGGTCACGCAGTCAACTTTTGTTATGATCCTCATGGCCCTCCATCTTCCTAGGCTAACCAAGCAATGGTGGAAGGTGATTTTGGGAGTCTTAGTGTGACTGAAAATGCCCCTACTTCCAATATTGGTAAGGACAAAGGCATAATCTCTATCTCACGTGAGAAGTATGAAAGGCTTCGCCAGTCTACCTCTTCTAGTTCTGCCACTGCTACACTTGTGAAGTCAGGTACTATTTGTCTTGCTTCTAGTTCTTCACCTTCACCTTGGGTAATTGATTCTGGAGCTTCAAACCACATGACTGGCTCCTTAGATATGTTTGTATCCTTGTCACCACCTTCTACCTCTCAAACCGTTACCTTAGATGATGGTTCTTCTTCTACTATTACCGGTACCGGTAATGCGTCTCTTGGTTCTGGCCTTAGTTTATGCTCGGTTTTTTATGTTCCTAAATTTCCCTTTAATCTCTTGTCTATAAGTAAGCTTACTCAAACCCGTCATTGTTCTATAACATTTATCTTTCAAATTGTGTCTTTTAGGATCTCAAGACAGGGAAGACGATTGGTAGCGATTGTGAAGTTGGAGGATTGTACTACTTGGATGACCATGGTCCTTAAAAGGCTCTTCGTTCCTCTCTTACACCAAATCAATGGCATTGTCTGTTAGGCAGTGTATGCCCTTAGCTCCAATCAGATTGATGTACAAATACATTTATTGTAAATGAATAAAAGTACATAATTGTTTCATGTTATCATTGGTGTGTTTTTGTGTAATTACCCCTTACGGACACTTATGAGACCCGTGTTAGTTTAGAATGTTCTCAGCCATTGGATAGACTTGAGGAGTTTATCCTGCCAAGGCTGACGTTGATGTGCTACCAAAGAAGTTGGGGCAGCTTGTCTCCGCTGCTAGGGTTAGACCCAAAGCACATGTAGTGTGTGTTTGTTTGAAGCACTGAACCCGGACCATTTTCCAGTTATGCCCTAGACCTTGGAGACTGATGGGCAAAACTGGAAAGTTACACCTAACCCCTGGACTTGACTATGGTATTGCACTGGGTGTCGGATCGGGTTGTCTTTGATATGCCAATCAATGAGATCCTTTAGGGGTCAAAACCTGGGTATGTTGGGGCAGTCTGAGAATTCACTTTAGTGGGTGATCATAGTGATAGGGTCAGCCCCTTTGTCGGATAAAGTGAATGATCGGGACTGCACTCTCTCTGATGGAAACCAAAACTGCCGGCAGTCGATTTCAACCGTGTTTGAGATTTGTTTTGCAAAATATATTTATATGATATGTATATATTATGTTTCAAGAAAAAAATTGTAAAAAGGTTTTAATTCCCGTGACCTATCTGAGCAGAGAGTGCAACACTGCACCTTGCTGTCAAGGGAGAGGTCCTTCCCTGTTGGACAGTGTTTGATCATTATGGGTTGAGAGGTTAAGTGTAAGAAACCATTGAGGGTCATTTACCTGATGGGCTATATCTTACTTAAATCCATTATCCTTGGGCCTTCATAGATGGCTGGATTCGGGGACCATTTAACTGTAAATGTTGAGCCCATAGTGATGGACTCAGGGGTTCACTGTAGTGACTRCACTTAGGAGTGAACTCGGCCAGGCCTTTTCATAGAGGTTGGGCTGAACCCATATGGGCTTATGTGAGGTCATTGTTGGGGTCCCATGCCATACAAATTGAACCTAAATGGGCCAGCAACTCTCTTGGGACGTGAGCCACTTAGTTAATGGGCCTAAAGCCCATGATTAATATGATTAATCAAGTGGTCACATGACTGCCTAAGCTGTCATGTGACTTGGGTGAATATGGGTTTGGAGCACCCATTCTCATAAGAGGATAAGACATATCCACTGATAGAATCCAAATCCAAATAAAGATTTGGATTACAAACCTCCTAATTCGATTAGGAGTGGTGCTTCTTAAGGATTAAGAAAAGAGAGATCAATTTGCTTCAGATCACTCTGCTTTCAACTCTTTCTCTCTGCTCTTGCTGCCCAAAAAACCCTAGTTCAACCTCAAATTCTTGGGACTGTTTTTTTATCAGTTCTACCTCTGAATTTTGCAAAAAAAAAATTGCAGAGAAAAACTGTGTTCATCTCCCTTGTTCGATCCAAAGAGTTGGATTGCAATTTTGCTGAAAACTGCATTGTTGAACCAGCTTAACTCCAAGTTGTGCCATCTTCAGTGGAAGCTGGTTTTGGGCTTTGATTTGGGTGTGAACTACCACTTTGGGAGCTACATTTGTGGAATCCGTATCAGGTATACATCTCCCTCCTTTTGGTTTCAAATCTGATCCGGTTTCGATGCAAGAATGAACCTAGAAAAATGAAACTAGGGAATGCAATTCCCAGAAGGCTAAAAGAAATTTTTGAAATTTCACCCAACCATCATGGTTCGGCCATCCATATGATGGATCTGACCTTCCTTCATTGTCGTCTTGGTCATCCTTCTTGGTGTATTTTGAAAAAGCAAGTCCCAACCTTGGAGTCTGTAACTCAGCTAGATTGTGAGTCATGTCAATTGAGTTAACATCATAGAGTATCCTTTGTTCCTAGGGATGATAAGAGAGTCCTGAGTCCTTTTGCTTTAGTCCACTTAGATGTTTGGGGTCCTAATCGTGTGTCACCTTATAATGGATTCAGATATTTTGTAACATTTATTGATGACTATTCAAGAATGACATGGATTTACTTAATGAAGGATCGTTCAAAATTGTTCTCTATTTTTCTATTTTTTCATGCTGAGATAAGGAATTAGTTTGGTGTATGCATTAAAGTGTTTCGTTCAGATAATGTCAAGGAATACTTTCATAATAATTTTCAGTCTTATTTTGACTCTCATGGTATTATACATCCGTCCTCATGTTCACACACTCCTCAGCAAAATGGTGTGGCTGAGAGAAAAAATTGCCATGTGATTGAAACTGCTCAGGCCTTGTTGATTCAAATGTCAGTTTCTAAAATCTATTGGAGTGATACAATTCTCACCTCTTGTTTTCTCATAAACCGTATGCCTTCTTCAGTCCTAGATGGCAAGTCACCTTTCTCTATCTTGTTTCCTTCCACCTCTCCCTTCTCTCTTCCTCATGTGTTTGGTTGTGTGTGTTTTGTTCACAAATTGGGCCTATGCCATGATAAACTTGACTCCAAAGTTATTAGATGTGTTTCTCTTACTTACAATCGTACCCAAAAAGGTTACAAATGCTATGATCCTGTTTTACGGAAAGCTTTTATTGCTCCAGATGTTACCTTCTTTGAGAATTTACCCTATTTCTCTAGACGTGAACCTTCTCCTTCTATTCCTCTTCCCTTTGAATCTGGTGATGTCTTTATTCCATTGCCTACTATGGAGGAGCCTATTCAACCATCTATTCATAGAGTGTACTCTAGATGTGATAAATAACCAAAATTGTCGCCAGCAATTGATCCAGCTCCAGCTTCTAACATGCCACCAGAGTCTTTGCCATTGACAGATCCACCATCCTCAAATCTTGATCTTCCTATTGCCCTTCGTAAAGGTAAGTGTACTTGCACAGATCACCCCCTTCTCAGTATGTCTCCTTTGCTCACTTGTCTCCTTCACATCAACGTTTCATTTCCCTTCTATCCTCTGCTTCTCTACCGTGTTCTCTACAAGAAGACCTCTCATCTCCTAACTGGAAGAAGCCTTTGATAAAGAATTTCATGCTCTTCAATCCAAATAATACTTGGGCTCTCACTTCCTTACCACCTAGGAAGCAGGTTGTTGGTTGTCGATGGGTATATACAGTTAAACACCGTTAAAATGGTAGTGTTGAGCAATTCAAAGCTCGACTTGTTGCAAATGGGTATACTCAAACTATGGTGTGGACTATTCAAAAACCTTCTCTCCTGTGGTTAAAATAGGTTTTGTACGAGTGCTCATTTCTTTAGCTGCCCACTTTGGTTGGCCCCTATTTCAGTTTGATGTCAAAAATGTGTTTCTCCATAGTGATCTTCAAGAGGAAGTATATATGGAGAAACCTCCTAGGTATGTTGCTCAGGGGGAGTCAGGAAAGGTGTGTCGATTGAAGAAGGCTATCTATGTGCTGAAATAATCACTGAGGGCATAGTTCAGTCGTTTTAGTAGTGTGGTACAAGATTTTGGCTTGAAACAATGCAATGTTGATCACTCCGTGTTTAGTAGAGACTCGTCATCTAGGAAGATCATTCTAGCAGTGAATGTTGATGATATTGTTCTCACTGGCATTGATACACATGGAATTGATGAGTTGAAACAATTTCTACAGCAACACTTTCAAACTAAGGATCTAGGAACCTTGAAGTACTTTCTTGGAATTGAGGTAGCTCGATCAAAGTGGGGAATCTCTCTATCCCAAAGAAAGTATGTTGTAGAAATGTTGGATGAAACTGAGTTGTTAAGATCCAAGCTAGTTGAAACTCCCAGTCTCCCATGGATCCCAATGTGAAGATTACTGATAGTCAGGGGGAGCCATTAGAAGACCCTACAAGGTACCAGAGACTAGTAGGCAAGTTGATCCATCTTACCATCACTAGGCCTGGCATCTCCTTTAGTGTTAGAGTCCTCAGTCAATTCATGAAGAATCCAACAACTGCCCATTGGGATGGTGTTATGATGGTGCTGAAGTAGAATGCTAATACAACCTTAGTATCTACTGTAACTTTCCAAAAGGGTATTGTAGTCATTTCAGCCTTAGTAGAATGCTAATACAACCTGGGTCGACAATAAGGAAAAAAAAAACAGGCTTCTCCTTTATAGTCTTCCCTCTTTTCTTCTCTTTCCCTTCCGCTTCTCTTCCTATCTTCTTCTCTTTCTTTCTTCTGTCATTTTCTTCACCTTTTCTTACTTTATTAAAGTTGGAACAATAAGCAATTATAACTTCTATTCCATCTTCAAGCATTGGATATTGAGAAGTTTCAAATTGATGGCTCAAGTATCAACTTGATGACTATTCCTGTAGGGAATGTCTTGCTAAAGAAGGATCAGATATGGAAATACAAAAACTGAGAACTAAGACCACAGTTCTTGTACCTGAAAAAAAAAACTTCAAATAAGTGAGCAGCAAACTAAGGTTGCGTTTGGTATCAGTGCCGTTTCTACGTGAAACCTTAGGGGTTGATCAATATAAATTGGTGTGAATTGTGAGTTGTCATGTCACATAATCAGAAATGTTTTGGGTTGACCAATACAAATTGTTGTTTGTTACCTGAAATGTCAAATTTGATTTTTCAACTCTAAATGGCAATGACCAGTCCCCAATATGCATTTTTTTAGTTGAATGGAGTCCCTTATGTGATGTGGCAATTCATATTTCTCGACAGTTTTTATTGATCAACCCCAAACATTTCATGAAGAATCAACAATGATACCAAACACAAACTAAATAATGTGCATTCTGCTTTTATGGCATTGTGGCATAGAGAATATTTATTCATTCTCCAATACTAAGAAAATGGCAACAGACTGAAGGGAAAACACAAACACAAGATTAAATCTCTTACCCAGCAAAATAATAGATTATGCCTCATGTCTCCCATAAGATGACATACCACAACATCAAGATTTTGTCTGCAGATAAGAAACACTACACATCATATATGAAACTCCACCTCCACAGTGTAGAAAAGTAACACCAGAAATATATTAAGCTGGGGAAACAATAACTAAACAAGAAGCAAATTAAGGAGCCAATGAAATAGATAAAGGAGAAAGAAATAGCATGATCCATAGGTTTAAGGCATACTTTGCTCTCGAAGACCAAACACCCACATCAAATCTTTCAAAGCAGAACTTCAAGAAATCATCACAAAAAGGCCTTTTGAAAACTGAAACAGGAAAACAGCATTCCTGTTAAGAGTTAAGCAGCTATATCATCAAGAATAACTCCAAAGTAAACAAAGAAAAGTTGGATTCAATCCCCACCTGCCTTTTTCCCAACTCTTGTATATGCTGTGTAGCCAGGAGGAACAAAACAAACAATATCGGCAAGCAGTCCATTCATGTCAAGAATAAGAAGCTTTCTTCTGCAACTAACAGGTTCTCTCTCTAATGAGGTCAAAAATCTCTCAATTGGTTTATCCTCTCTTTGCATCTCACCTATAGGAACATCCATTAGGGCATTTGTAGTTGGTGGAGAAAGAACCATCTCATCCTCCTTGCCATCTCTTGGAGATGCCTCAACATCTTCCTCCTTGGTTTTATAACATTCCTTAACTGCCCTTCCCAACTCCTCTTTCTTCTGTTCCAGTTGTTTGGTCGAATGATAATGAACCCAATCTTGTACACAAAGGTCTTCCTTGGTTGTATCTTCTGGTTTCACAGCAGAAATGCTAAATCTGGAGATAACTAAATCATTCTCTTCATAAATATCTTGTTCCATAGTCCTATCGGTTCCCCTTATACATTTCTTTAGGGCAATTGTAATGTCGGGATTGTTAACAGAAACATTATCTGCAAGGTCAAGGAACTCTTCTGAAAACTCTCTTGAATTTGGCTCTCCATGGTTCTCAACTTGATACGGTAGATTTTGCATAATCTGTAGTGAGGTACAAAGACCCTCCTCTTTGTCAATTGCTCCTGATTTACTACTTGAGGAACCAAACTTCTTCTCAAGTGACTGATCATCACTAGCAGTGGCATCTTTCATTTGTAGGTTTTGCATAATCTGCAGTGAGGTAAAAAGACCCTCCTCTTTGTCAATTGCCCCTGATTTATTACTTGAGGAACCAAACTTCTTCTCAAGTGACTGATCATCACTAGTAATGGCATCTTTCATTTGTAGGTTTTGCATAATCTGCAGTGAGGTAGAAAGACCCTCCTCTTTGTCAATTGTCCCCAATTTATTACTTGAGGAGCCGAACTTCTTCTCAAGCCGATCATCACTAGCAGTGGCATCTCTAATTTGTAGGTTTTGCATAATCTGCAGTGAGGTACAAAGACCCTCCACTTTGTCAATTGTCCTTGATTTATTACTTGAAGAACCAAACTTCTTCTCAAGGGACTGATCATCACTAGCAGTGGCATCTTTCATTTGTGGATTTTGCATTATCTGCAGTGAGGTACAAAGACCCTCCTCTTTGTCAATTGTCCCCAATTTTTTACTTGAGGAGCCAAACTTCTTCTCAAGTGACTGATCATCACTAGCAGTGGCATCTCTCATTTGTAGGTTTTGCATAATCTGCAGTGAGGTACAAAGACCCTCCTCTTTGTCAATTGTCCCTGATTTATTACTTGAGGAGCCAAACTTCTTCTCAAGTTCCTCCATATCATGTTGCCCATAAGGGTCCACTTCTCTAACAGCTTTCTGGAGTTCCCTGAGCTCATCATTCCTCTTCTGTACAAGGCATTCATCAAAATGGCTAAGCGTATACACATCATTAGAAGCATCACCTCCATCAATAGATTTTCCTGACTTGTTCACCTCAAGGCTGTTCACCAAGGTAGCTGGAGTGTCTAAACAGTTAATAGACACAGATATTGGTGAACACTCTTCTAAACTTCTTTCCATGTAAATTCTAACTTCTGATGCTTTTTGTTGCACATTTTTAAACTCTATAACATTCTTCTGTTCTAGGCATTCTTCAGAAGATGGAGCAGATATAAGAGTGTCATCCCCCTTAGCAATCTCTTTCCCTTTCTTTCTTTTTATTTTGCTCTTACTTTTCTCCAAGGCAAGTGCACCGTCTGAACAACCAACCACAACATCCCTCATGCTAGTTTGTATAATCTGCAATGAACTGCTAAGATAATCCTCTCTTTCTGGTTTCAAACCATCTCCTGATGACCCAAACAACTTTCCTTTCTGCTTTTTATATGCTTGAACACTTAGTACTGGGGAGGAACTACCATTAATTAACGTGCTGATCTTCTTAGTTGAATTATCATCTGCACCTTTTGATGGGCCACTGCATTTCTTCAATGCCAGGCTACCGTCCATGAGCACTCCATGTTCCTTCCTTCCAACAGAATCCATTCTTGCTTCTTCTAGACAGCAATCAAACCTAGCTTTTTCAAAATGTTCGAAACTTTCCACCTTTGATTCATGTGGGCTACATGTTTCCGGCAGCTTTTGGCCATCAACCTTCTTCTTCCATTCTTTCTTTTTCTGATGTGTGCCCACCTCTAGCAACTTCAAGCTACATTCTTCCAACAGCTTATTTTCAAGGCTGTTAGAGCTCATGGTTCCCTGTCTTCCCTTTTCTAGAATTACAATTCCTTCATGATTTTCTCTTCTGCACAAAACTGATTCCATATCTCCTCTGACCAACAATTCTTGGCCACCTTTCTCAATTGGGTCCTGAAGCAGATCAGTCTTCGCAAGGATACCAGAGCTTTTCTTCCTCTTTATCTTACTTTTTGCACCATTACACTCTGTATGGTATTCTTCTATTTGAAGTGTAGTTTCAGGGTTTGTTATTAACCATTCCTGCTCCTTTATTCGATTCCCCATTTTATTTGACTTTAAATCTTTGTTTGAAGGGGCACTATACCCCTTATTCTTCCTCTTTGTCCTTGTGTTTATCATGCCAACTTCTTCACGGTTTTCTGTTCTATAGAAAGTGGCTTCTAAATTTCTTTTAATTGGCATCTCCAAGTGATCCTCCTCTAGCAGATTTTTATCCAGGTTACTATCTTCTGGGTATTTTGAACTGTTCTTTTTCATCTTTCTTTCTTCTGTGTCCAGTTGATCATTTTCTGTTGCCTTTGGAGCAGCCACTGGCTTCACTGGAGTGAGCAATTCCCTCATAATCTCTTCTAAATGCTTTTGATCCAATATGTTGCTTTGAGGGGAACCATGCCTCTTCTTTTTGCTCTTCCTCTCAACATTATTTCCTTTCTCATGATCCTCCAATGGATTCTGATGCATGTCATTATTTTGCTTAACAGGCAAATGCAAGGTATAATCCTGAAATGGATTTTGATGCAGGTTGCCATTTTCTGCATCATTAGACTTCTTTCTTCTCTTCTTAATATCTTTCTGTGTTGCAAACATTTCTCTACGATCCTCTCTTGTTTGAAAAACAGTCACTGCCTCTTCTTTAATCCACTGCCCCTTCAAATCCAAGCTACTATCCTCCAATATATTTTGATTTGAGTCATTGCTTTCAGAGAAATTAGGGATCTTCTTCTTACTCTTTGGTTTTTTCCACGTCTTGTTTGCTTCTTTTTCACCATCTACTGTTCGCAAAGAAACTTCCAAACTTTCTTTAACATGCAAGGAAGGATTTTCATCACTCTTCTTCTTGTCCCTTCTCTTTTTTTGACCCCCACTCACCTCTACATGATTTTCTGATGTTTGCAGAACCAACTGCATATTTCTTTTGCCTTGCAGCACCTCCATGGTATTCTCCTCTAATGAATCTTGACCCAGTTCAATGTGCTGAGGGACACTATGCAATTTCTCCCTTCTCACCAAAGAGCCCCCTTCCTGTGGCTTTTGATTTACGTCATTAGTTTCATGAACATCATGTATTTTCTTCTTATTCTTCTTTTTCCCTTTCTGCACCATGCCACACTGCTCAAGATGCTCTGCTGCAAAAGGAGCATAAGTGGGTAAGTGAAGATCACTATTGTCAAGAAGCTCTTGGTCTATGTCAATATTTTCAAGAGAATCGGACCTTTTCTTCTTCACTTCTATTTTTTCTTCCTCCAAGTCCTCACTTGTATGATTGTATTTTGTTAGTAAAGAAGTACCTGTATCTCCATGACTGGTTTGTTTGAGTGCATAATGCTGAGCCAGGTTTTCATCTTCAAACTCATTGGACCTCTTCTTCCTCTTAATCTTCTCCTTCGGGATTTTCTTTGTGATACTCACTTCCTTCATAGTCATCGAACCGGCCTTTAACCTTGCACTGAATGGAGACCTCGTTTTTGAATCTTTTCCCAGGAGCACATTTTTTTGTCTTTCCTCAAGAGGAGCAGTTTCTGTACCCTTTACCGTCCTTATTAATCTCCTTTGGTCCTGCAACAATGCATTAACTATCCAAGTTCTTCTCTGAAAGCACCATCATTTTTCATCAAAAATTCTAATGGAAAACTTTGTATGAACATACAGACGATATCAGAATGGTTTCATTACCAAACATTTTTTTTCTAGTGGCGTTTCAGGAAATGCATACTTCTTCTTCGAAATACTCTCAGCGAGTTGTTATGTAGCAGTGTAGATTCTCCACCTTGCCTTATTTTATCTTCGTTGCCTTCTAGTTCAAGTTGATTTAAGAACCACTTCGCTTCTCTTCTAAGTCCTCCCTAAAAGGCAATCTAAGTAACTCCCTTTTCTCTTCTTGAACTTGGCATCTTCTTCATCAAA
The DNA here is from genome assembly GCF_000365185.1 of Nelumbo nucifera. The sequence goes on from NW_010729075.1 coordinate 7,521,362, forward strand.
TCATGCGCCCGTCGAAAACATCCAGATCTACCTCTACAATTACTTCCACCATCTACGGATTAGATGTTTATTCATCACAATTCAACAAATAATACCATCTCTTCATTCGAGATGAATGCAACCAAATGCTCGAAGAATCAATAAATTTCAGGTTTTAGATAATGCATAGAAGAAGCTCGATTCAGAAAAAAAAAAAAAAAAAACAATTCGATTCAGAAACAAAGAAATAGCTTGATAAATTGAAAATGTCAGAAACCAACACGGACTAGATGAAACTAAATATGGACGCTGTTTTCATGTCCAAACAGATTTCCAGGGTTTTCGAAGTTTACCTGGTGCAAGGGTTTTGCAAGCGTGCACCTGAGCACCTCTACTCGGAAAGGAAAAAAAAAAAGGTAAAAAGACTTGAACCTCCTTTGATTTTTTTCCCAAATACTAAAATCTCCCCTCTCAATCCAAATTGGACTAAAACCTCCCTTCTCACATCGATAAGCCGTCTTACGTAACAGAAGAGTTAACTTACCGGAGAAATTGTAACGGAAGTGTTAAAAAGTCTAATAAGACCTTGTTGAAAGCTCCATATGCATCAAACACAATTACGAACCCAAAGTTAACATGGCCGCCGAGAGCCAAGAGCAGGGAGGTTGGCATTGACATTTTCCTCCCAATGTGTTTGAACCCGGTCGTACTCGACCGATTACATGCAACTACCATGTCACCGATTGTAGTGAAGTTGCAACTGTTGTATTTGTTTGTGGTGTAAATATGAATTTGTGTAAGCACAGGTAAATGGGAAGGCAAGGAAATAATTTTGAATAATTGGGAGATTAAAAAATAAGGAAAAAAGTTAATATCATTTTCAATTAAAAATCGAATTTTAGCAATTTATTCATACTTGTTAAAGAACGGATACAAGAGAGAGCCCTTTAAAGTTTCAAATACCAATAAAGTTGGAGATGGCTACCATGTAGAATGTCAAATGTGCAAACAATTTTTTACAATCTAAGAAAAAAAACTAAAAACATAGATGGTTATTAATTATCGGCCAATACAGGATGACAAAACTTGTTTGTGGGAAGATAAGATACTGTCTATGTGTCAAGATCACAAAGGCTCATCACCAATTTTTGTCTAGTGGATGTAGGGGTGTCAATGGTGTTCAAAAATTTAATTTCAAAATTGATATTTGACATAATCGAATTGAATTTGGATAATTCAAATATCTAATTGATCAATTTCGGATATGATCTAAATCAATTCGATAAATATCTAATTCGATCAATTATTTAATTCTTATATATAATATATAAAATATTTTATATAATTTATATATAACAATTAAGTTATATAAATAATTTATATGTTTATATATTTTATATCAATAAAGATTTATTTTATATATTTATTAATTATCTAAAATAATTAATCAATCGGATTCGAATCGAATATTTGAATATTTAATCAGATTCGAATTTGAATATTAATTTTCAATATCCGTCGGATATCGAATCGAATTCGGAATTGGAATTTATGAATGGATTTAAATTTGAATATTGCCTAATCCGATTCGAATTCGATCCGTTTACACCCTTAAGTGGATGTAGTGTTTTTAAGAGATTGATCAAAAGAGATCGGGACTCACGCCCTTTTCTTAAATGTTAATTAATATCATTACCCACACCACACGAACCACGACGTCCCCTACCTTTACCTCCTTTAAATTATTGTAGCCGTCTATTCATTCTCTCCTAGAGGTGTAAATTGGGTTTGGCTGCCTGCGGCCTGGCATGATGGTTCGCGGACTGTGCCAGGCTCGACACGATCGTACAAGTCGTGTTAGGCCTAGGGTTTTAGGTCCATGGGCCGGGGTGACACGGCACAACCAAGCGGGCCATGCTGCCCACGGCCCTCAGCTCAACTCAGCACAATCCACGTCCTGGCCCAGCCCAGCCCATATATATATATATATATATACATATTTATATAATATTATATAAATTATAAGTATATAATAATATATTAACAAAATAAATATTTTTTTATTTTATTATACTAATTTATTTAATTATTATATATATATACAATTTTATACATCAAAGTTCATATAAAATTAAAATTTTAAAATTTCATCATTTTTCTTAAATAAATAACATTAGCCCGATGCACGACCAGACCTGGTCCAAAGCTCGGCCTACGAGCCAGCCCGGCCTGTGGCACGGCATGGGCCCATATGGGCCTAGGCCGTGAGCCGTGCTGGGCCAACCCCCCAATTTATCCCTAAAGACGGCACGCCCAACACTTGCGCGAACCGCTGACGCCGGACGACATGACCCGTTTTACACCTCTAATTACTCACACCCACGCTTATTAAATGACTTTGTTCTTCTGATTCTGATTGGATGTATACAAATTTATCGGTCATTGTGGAAAAGACCGTTGGATTGGAACCTCTATTTCCACAAATAAAATTACATGGTATGGATCTTGTATTAGTAACAGGGAATTCCCCGGCACGAAATATTCTAATCTGACGATTTTCCTGTGGGCCAATTAAATTGAGAAGACGTACTTAGCTGTAAAATCGTAACTGACCAGGGACTGTATCGTCACGCCACTCCTTGCAGGACCAAACAAAAAAACAACCACCACAGTGAGGAGAAAACCCTCTGAACCTTCCTTAAATGGTTGCTCTAGAGAAATCTCCGCTCCATACCGACATGGCTAAAACCCCATTTCGGACCAAAACCTCCTCTTTCCTCGCGGACGCCATTCTCTTCGTTGGAGGAGCAATGGTGGCTTTGCTACTAGTCTGGTCTCTCTGGTCTCTTGTCGAGCCTACTCCTAACTCTTCCTCTATTTTTTCTTCTCCGGTCACCCTGCCAAACACCGCCGTCTCGGAGGCCTTCTCTGCAGAGGAATGCGCTGAAATTGCCGCCTCGGGGTTGGGGGTTAACCCACCGCCACGACCCCCTGCTCCCACCTTCTACGACGACCCGTATCTCAGCTACACCATCGACAAATCCATGAAGAACTGGGACGAGAAACGTCGGGAGTGGCTGAAGCACCACCCATCCTTCGTCCCCGGGTAAGTGAGCGAGTTCTCCTTGTGTCAGGATCGCAACCGTCTCCGTGCCGTAACCCCCATCAGCGACCACCTGCTCCTGAGGTTCTTCAAGAACAAGGTGGATTGCAATCCCGGTGGTCCGGGCGGCAATGATTGCCCAGCCGGAGGCCGAGTGAATATGGTGAGTGGACTTGGACGCGGCGTTCACGGACATGGAGTTCAAGCTGCCATTGGAGACATGGTGCTACACGGGTGGACGGACTTGAAGGTGTGGAGAGGGTGCCCTTGCATCGCCGAACCTGAAGCTATCGAAGTCCTTCCTGGCAAGGTTCAGGGACGCAAAGAAATGGGTGTCTTCTCTCTCGCTCAAACGTCGCATGATCGAGATCCCGTTGCACGCTCTCTTTTAGGCTCGTGTAGATTTCATTTCATAAAGCGAAATATTCCATTTTCTGAGCATATAAAACATCCGTACACCAACCAAGTGCTTAGGTATATAATAGATTTGTTCGGCGTTTGGATGGAGTGTAATTTTATATTAAATTACTCATATACAGTTTAGATGTAAATACTTACAATGATTTACAATTTTAAATCAATCAATGTTGAACTCCATTGATATGCTTTTAGTTGGATGAATATTTATATCTCATTCAAATGCAGCCTAAAGCATTATTGGATTCATTGTAATACGTGAATAAAAGGAATTGATTGAATTGAGAGTGATCAAACAGGCAGCGTCTTTTCTTCTTTAACCATCATCGTAGGAATGGAGACTATAATATTCTAATATCACAGTCTGAATTAAGGCTATGTTTAGTTTTAAGGAAAATGTAGGAAAACCTATATAAGGTTTGTAAATATTTTCCTACCTTTGCCTTCTTTTCCCTACATTTTCCTTCAAACCAAACCCAGCCTTAAGGATTGACTAGTTTTGGTAAACATGTTTTACATTCTAACCTTTTTTTTTATTGTTACTAGTATTTTTGACTCCCAATTTATTACCCACTAAATGTTCCCCCATTTATGCCCATGAAACACCAAACTGTGTATTGGGAACATCTCCCTATGAATGAAGAATGAAATATTCCCAATATACAGCTATTATGTCTCGTGGATAGGGACGTGGGAACAACTAGGTGGGTAGTAGATCTGAGCCTTTTTTTTTTGCCAAGATAACAGTGGCTTTTGGAAAAGCTATGACCTTTCTTTCTCAACCCATGTGATTTTCACCAGTGACATGTAGGCCTCAATTGCTGCATATTAACATTTTTTACCCACCTCCATTTTTTTGTCCACTTCCATCATCGCCTTCTACCATTGCCTAGCATTACTAGTAAGCACCCCTGCAATTTACTTCTGAAGATTCATCGACAAAATCCTCTCTTTAATGTTAAACTCCGCTCCATAGCTATTCTCACCAGCAAAGCGAATAGAAACCAATATCTAGAACCACTGTGAGATTATTACCCAGTTAGAAGATGATTATAAAAGGGTGAAAATGGATTAAAAAAAATCACTTGCACAAAACAGGCATGGGCATGCTACACACAAGATATTCTCACATCCACACCCACAAGTAATTACAATTGCACATTGAGAATATCTCTCATTCATTCATGGCCTGACATTCCCAATACAAGGTGGTGGTGTTTCGTGAGTATGGTGTTCCGAGTGCAAGGGGAGGGTTGGGTTGAGACTTGAGACAAATGCTCTTAATTCCAGCAGTTGCCATATCTTAGGGAAGGATCAAAAATAGGAATGGCGATGGGATGGGGTGGGGTGGGGTGAGGTCTGGTTGTGCATACCCCATCCCTAACCCCAAATTCAAATGCCCCCGCCTCCGTCCCTATCCCGAACCCCACTAGGGCTAGAAATCTCGACCCCATATCCGTTCCACGAGGAACAAGGATCCCCAATTTTGCCCCACCTCACTTCGAATACTCTTACTTGCATAGTTGCATACTTGCAATTCTTTTTTTTTTTCAACCTATATGGATCCATATGGGTTGTTAATATATAGGGTAAAATACAAAATCCTCCCCTTAAGTTTTTGATATTCATAAAAATTTCTCCTGTAATTTCACTTTAACAAAAACCTCCCATCTATTTTTAAAAATTTCAACAAATACCTTCATTTTGTCAATGACCCTTTAGATGTAATGGATATGATGGTGGACTAGCTATTAGTGAGGAATTCTCATATCGAATTCAATCGCTGCCATGTGTTTTAGTCAGGGAGAATTGAACATGTCTGAGAATTTTTCACTAACAACCAATATTTGTTTCAACAAAAATGAGATGAATGACAATCTGAATTGTCAGATGTCCAATGATGGTACTGGGAATTTCGTTCAGCATGGTGAAGAGGTATGAGAATAAAATAAAAGAAAAAAAAATGTTATAGAGGGAAGATGGAAGAAGAAAAAGAAATGTAGAAATAATGGGAGAAAAAAAAAAGGTAAGTGGGAGTCTAGAGATTCAAACCTAGTCAACGGATGGAAAACAGGGGATGGATTGGTAGAAGTAAAGAGGCGGTGGCTTCAGGTTACAAATGGAAGGAATTAAGAGAAGAAGAAAGAGAGGGGAGAGAGAAAATGAGGACCATAGTTGCAACAGTGGTACGAGGCGGTCACGATAGCTCAGCGACTATTGTTGTTCAAATAGATGAAACCGGGAATCGAGGGGGTGTTGGCAGTGACAGAAGAAAGTCAATCGATGGGAGATGAGGAGGAAGGGAAGAGAGAGAGAGAGAGTTGGAAAGAAAGGAGAAAAGATGGTCGGAGTTGGAGATCGAATTCAGTCAGCGCCATCGGTGGAGGGAAAAAGATAGAGTTGAAGGTGTGGTGAACACTGTAGCCATCTTCGACGAGGAATTGAAGGTGTGGTGATCACAGTTGTAGGTAAACTTGTTGGAAGAGGGGAGCTTCTGAAGGCACTGGGACGCGATGGCAGGGAAGTTGCCAGTGAACTCAACCAAGATCATCGTCCCTTGAGCCATGAAGCTGTAGATAAATGATTCTTGCTAACTCATTTTCGAGTGGGCAGAGAAATGGAGGAGGAAATAATACCAACTCACCGCCGGACAACTCTTCTTCAATGGGGAAGCCTTCTCCTCCTACTCACTAAATCAAGTAATCAACATTCCTATTTTCTCATAAAAATCTATAAGCTGCTGGGTTGATTTTTGGAATTTAGCAGATCTTGCTTTAAACCCAAATGGGGGAGAAAGAAGCAATGCCTTTATTTATAGAGCAAGCAAGGTAAGCAAGTTACAAAGCATATATTCAGACAAGTCTATGTGAGATTTGATTATGTGTGTGAGAGAGAAAGAGGTTAAAGAAGAGGGGAGGTTGGACTGGGAGTGCATGGCATTTTCTGATCATTTATGAGAAATTCCTGCTAAATTAGACATGTGGCATTTTTTAAGAATTTATTACTAAAACCCACAATACAYTACCACCATTTTCAATCAATTCCTAAAAAGATGCAAAAAAATGTAAAAGTGGTTATTTACAATCACTTCTGTCTACATTCTATCAATCTTAATTAATCATTAACCCTCTACACATCATAACAAAAGAAACTATTCATACTCTAATAAATATTGAAAAGCTATTTTTTGAAATCAAATTTTATTAAAATTTTAATAATTATTTAAAATGTTAATAAATATAAATTTAACACTATTGATTCCACAATGTAAATTTAACATTACTCATTCCCTATACTTAATAACGCGTCATTCACTAGTTAGGATAACAAAAGATGGCAAAGAGGAAATGGGATCTGCTCTTCACACGGGGTGCCTCACATGCACATCCAATGTGCATTGGGAACATCTCCCATGAATAATAACTTATAAGTATGGGAGATGTTCCCAATGCATGGTACGATGTGCGTGTGAGGCACGAGTGAGGTGCCCTGTGTGAGGAGTAGATCYGATATCGGCAAAGAGAGCTATTTGATTAAAATTATATGCACATTAATTGGGTAAACCATGCATTTTGAAAAAGAAAAGATCATCGTTTTAACGTTTTCCATTCTGSTCATTGACGAAAGTAAGGTATTTGTCAAAATTTTCAAAAATGGAGAGGAGGTTTTGTATTTTACCCTAAAATTATGTTTTTTTTTTTTGTATTAATCACTGCTTGACACCCCATAATTCCTATTTTATTACAAAGACAATATTGGAATTTGGGATTCAAAACCTTACCACCGTTGGACAATTCATCTACCGCACCCACCAATTGGGCTACCCCTAATTTGGCATTATATTATATAATATAACGAGGGTGGAATGAACAAGTGCCAAAATCACTTTGGTGCCCCATAGAGCGCACCCGTTGGGCGCCCCGCAACATATCCACACTGTGCATCGGAAAACATCTCCCAATGAACAGAAGTGTTATCAGTGTATTCTCAAATGTGCAAGTGGGGCATGTTGTGTAAGGCGCATATGTGAATTTGCAAATAGACATGTTCATGGGCTGGCCTGTCCCGACCCAATCTAAGTTAGGCTTGGGTAGGATTTCAAGCCCGTAGGTTCAAGCTTGAGCCTAAAACACCGGGTCTGATCTTTTTTTCGGGTTTTCTCTTAAAAGGCCGACTTAATAATGTATTATATAATATATATATTATAATATATTTTTTCTTTATTAGCCTTCTATTTTTCCAAGCAATAGTGAGATCATTCGTTATTTTTTAGGTTTGAGGTATTTTAATATAAATAAAATAGTTTTTTATTGAATAAAAAATCATTTTCCAATTTTTTGCAAGGTTTGAGCCTGAATATATTATATTAATACAAAGAGTCATAAACAAAGCCTGGCCCGAACTCGGCCCGGCCTGGCCTATGAACAGGTCAATTACAAATACCATCCCCACCCCATCTGTCATTCTCATACTTCAAGTGTTCCCGAAATCTACCCGAACCACGACCAATGGTAAAAAAACCCGCTTGCCCGACCGAGGCGGGGACGGGTCAAAAGTTTTGACTATGTTTGGTTTAAAGGAAAAGGTAAGGAAAGACAAGAAACTAATACAAGATTTGTAAAGGTGTCYTACTTTTTCCTCCTTCCCCTACATTTTCCTTCAAACCCAACAGTATAAGGGTTTGGAAAAAATTTCCGTCATTGAAGTTTATTTTCTCGGTTCTCTGTTCCGCCAGTCACCTGTTCGAGGGAAGGGTCAAAAGCTGTTAAGCTGTTAGGGCTTCAACCAGTGAGGCAAGTTTCTTCTCCCTGCTATCTGTTTCACCATTGAAGCAAGCTTCGATCATTAAATTATCTTCAACGCTGTTGTTTCTCGCCGCGCCATTGTTTTTCATCGCCGTTGTTTCGCAGTTCTCAGTTCTCAAGTCGCCAAGTCGCTGCTGTTTGTAGATCGGAGCTGGGGATAGGTAAAATCTTTGGTTCTCAAGTCGCAAGTTTCTTCTGCTGATATCTAGAAGTCACCAGAATAAACATCCAATACAACATTAGTCTCTTGCTGTTTGATGGCTGTGAAATCTTCTTTGATATTATCAGCACGCTATGATCACACTTTCGTAATACTGTGAATGTTTTTCAACACCATTTTCACTTGTTTAGACTTGAATGTTTAATGCGCGTTGGCTCAAAGGCTCTCTCTGCAGAGATATACTACAGTACTTTCCACTTATGCACGGCCAATTGGCCATCAATTCAGAAAATGACTAGGCTCCTATTTTGTCTACAAACCCAATTCGGTTCATCCCAAGTTTCCAAATATTCCAACTGTTTGATCACTGTTGCCGATGATAGTATTCGGTGACAGTATTAAACCAGGGGCTGCACACTCTATACCAAACACACTTTACTTCACACTCTCACAGACTATGGTAGAAATTTGGAAGGAAAAAAAAACCAGGGGCTGCAAAATTTCTGTAACATTTTGGCATATTAAGACAAAAGAACAATCTAGACCCAAAGCTATATCCTACTTAGTTTTACCTACTTTCAGTTCTTATGGCTTGTAAATAATAGCTAGAATTTTCTGTCACCCAAAGCTATATCCTACACCATTTTCACCCGTGATTCTTATATTTTCATTCTTTCACACAACATGCATCTTCATGCATTTTCTGCTCGTATTTCATAACTTATAGGGATATAAAATGTTATCTTCAATAATATGACAACATGTGGCAATGTATCTTTCTATTACAATAATGTGGAATTATGTATATTTCTTCTTAAGGCAGTTTAGTGATTTAATAAATTGGAGTAAATCAAAAAGTATTTGCCTTTCATGCTCTGTTTCTTTCTATAGGATAGCCAGAAAATGCCTTCAATGGCCCATTCAGAAGCCAGAGATTTCACCAAAACCAAACAACCTAATGGGAAAATTGTTAAGAATGGCCCAAAAGATGAATCCAGGTTCCCCCTTCCCTTTTTTTGTTGTTTCCCCCTAATGATTACAGTTTTTTATTTTTTATTTTTCCCTCTATTTATTTTGGTTTTAATTATTCCTCTTTCTGCTGTTAGGAGGCAAAAGATTGCACAACAGAGAAAAAGCCTACCTATCACATCAGGTGATTACTTAAATTCATGTTACTCTTAATAATTTTGTTTTTAACCAATGTTGTAAAAATATTATGTTTTACAATACAATTCACAATTCGAATATTTGAATCATGAATACCAAGGGGTTCGATTCGAATCTAATGTGTTGCATGTGACAATTTCAAAATAATAATGATAACAATAACGATTTGGAGGGTGAAAAGACATGGCTTTTTGAAGGACAACATTTTATTTGTCTTGTTCCATGGCAACATTAAGAATCTAGTCMAGGTCCAGCTTAACTGTCACACTAAGATGTTATTAAAACTAAACCAATTTTCTTGTGGTAGCTTTTACATATTTTTTTTGGTTATTGTTTAATTTTCCTCTAACCAAAATGGTTAATATGATAGAAAAAGATAAATTTTCCGTTCACCAATATTTATTTATGAAATTCAGCAACTGCTTTTTGAGAACAGGTAAGGTATAAATTCTATTATATCAAAAGAGAATGCCAATGTAACACAAGACTGTACATTGGAGATATACAAAAGATCTAGAAAAACTAATTACAGAAACAAAAGACTCTTGATTTAAGTATTAAAATGCGTTCCTTTAAACAAAGGACTTGTTACCAGCCAAAAAAAGCAACATCCCTTTGATTACCCAAAACCATGATTTCCTCACAGGCTTTATTTTCAAAAATATTGTCATTTCTTTTCCCCCAAATAGCCCAAATAACAGCTGCTGGAATTATTTCCCAAAATAATCTCCCTGGCTTTCTTAGGCCAKAAATCTGCTGGCCCTCTAAAAGCTGCATAACTGTTTCCATGCAGCAAATGTGAGTTCAAAAGATGCCTGGAACTTGCATCCAGAGGGAGTAGGTAAATTACAGTGAAAGAACAAGTGGCATACTGACTCCAAACAGTTGTTGCAGAAGACACACAGGAGGTTGTCCACAAACATTTCTCTCATTTGCAAATTTTTAGCAGTTAGGCACTTGTTAGTGACTGCCTCCCAAAGGAGGAAAGAAATCTTTGATGGAACAGCCCTGCACCACACTCTTGAACTAGGGAAACTACTTCTACCTGGGGGAAGTAAATGGTTGTACATAGATTTCACTGTGAAATTCCTGGACCTGTCCCACTGCCATGATCTTCTATCAACCTGATTGCTGTTAAGACTTGTGCTATACAGAATTGACATCAGCTTAGACAGGGAATCAATTTCCCAATCATTGAGACTTGTTCTGAAAAGGGGGGTCCATACAATTGAATCATTACACATCTTGTAATTCTCTCTAATAGACGACTCCTTGTTTGTGGCTATATCAAGCATCATAGATCAAATATCTTTCAGAGGTCCCTCAGCTGCCCAAATGTATTCCCAAAAATCCACCCTCGCTCCATCTCCCACTTCATACCTCACACCTTTATTGAATTGGTCAATTGATTTCTCTATGCCCTTCCATAAAGCACAACTATAGGAAGTAGAAACTTGCCTTGGATCCCACTCTCTGTTCCGGAGAAGCCATATTTGATTGACATTACCCTTCTCCACAGGGAGAAAACCTTGTTTGTTCTCGAGAACCATTTCCCCATGAGAGCCAAATTTATCTCCTTCACCCTTTTCACCTCCCAAATCCCAAGCTTCTAGGAGAGCATCAGAACAAACCTTCTTCCAGTTAACTACGTGAAACTTGAACTATTCTTTCCATCCTCTCCACAAAAACTTCCTCATCTTCTTCTCGTTTCTGTTTGCCATGCCACTTGGAATGGGGAAGAGAATCATCATGTAGGTTGGAAGGCTGGAGAAGACACTTTTGATAAATACTAGTTTCCCTCCCTTAGACAAGTGTCTAGGCTTCCAAACAGCCAGCTTTCTCTCCATTCTTTGACGAATCAGTTTCCAAATAGATTTGGAAATGCACCTAGCTCCAAGAGGCAATCCTAAGTATTTTGTTGGAAGCTTCCCTATCTTACATCCTGATTCTTCAGCCCAAGAATTTAGAGGTGGAACGTCCCCACAGCTATTAGCTCTGATTTTTGCAAATTAATTCTTAGCCCTGTGACAGTCTCAAGCCAAATCAGAGTTGCTTTTAGAACCTCCAACCAAGGTATTGCCATGATAAATAGGTATTACCGTGACTATTCATAATTTTGATTGTAGAGTTGTTTATAAGCTTCCAAGAGGGGGGGGGGTAGGGGAAATAAGGGAAAAACACAAATCTTACCATGTGATTTACTAATTTGTTCATTAAGGTATGTACTGTTCTATTGCTCTGATGGCTTTGAGGTATATTCTAGCCGCTAGAACAATACTCTTTGTTACCTGGTGCTTTGAGTCTATTTAATTACTGTTGAAGCATTTCTTTATTTTAGGCATATTCTTTTTATCAATGGAATATTTTATTTTTGAGTTTCTTTTTTTAGTCCTATTTGATAGTTAAAGTATAAATATATTAATATAAAAAAAGGAGGACAAGAAATCCCATATAGAAAAATTAACATGGCTGATATACCATGCCACATCTACAATGTATACAACTTAATTAATTTTCTTATTTGTATTTGTTTAACTGTTTTCTTAGTTGAGAGACAACTTGTGGAGGAAGTGAGAAAGAATGATACATTGATCATAGTTGGTGAAACTGGAAGTGGGAAAACAACACGTAAGTTTTGTATTCCTTCAAATATAATATATGACCTTTTCTTTCTTATTCCAAACATTTTTTTAGTGTTGCTACATGCACTACTGGAGATTGATGGGTTTAATGACTTGTATAATTGGTATTTTTTTATCAGTAATGACTAGTATAATTGTTTTGTAATTGGTTTTCTTCTCATTAGCAAATATCTATACCTTTCTCTACCACTTTATTTTGTATTCATTTCTATATTCACCTTCAAATCTTTTTTTTGGGAGAAGTTAAATACTTCCATTTGTTATCCTGCAAAGTTCAATTGCCACATGTATGTGAAGAATATTAAGGAGCCATTGCAAGTATTTCACAGAGAGAGCTTGTTTTCACCATCTGTTATATATACAGTATTAGAGATTTTTTTGTCAGTAAACTGTAATCAATTCATTAATTACTGAAAGAGCATTACAAGTTAAGTTCAAGTAGAAGAGAAAGTTAAAGTCAAGTTTAACAGCCCTTATTACAAATCTTCCCAGATTCCATTTGCTGTTCTCTTTACCCATTTGAAGCTTGCTTCTAAATCCTTCTCCATGCTCTTGATTTCTCTTATTAGGTATCTGAAAATCCAAACACCTGGGTTGTTGTCATTCATCGAAGATATTACCAGTTTTGAGTTATCCTCAATCTCCAGATTCTTAAAATCACATTGTTTTGCTAGCTCTTGCAGAGCCCCCTATTCCAATCAGCCCCGAATACACAGACACCACTTTCCCTGTAGCATCTATTAATATCCCTCCAATTCCTGACAACCCTAGATTTCTTATTGAGCTTCCATCAAAGTTCAGTTTTAATCTATTAGAGTGGGGGAAGGGGCTTCCAGTCTATAATTACTCTTTCTAAAGGGGTATCACCCCAATTGATAAAAAAGGGGGTATCACCCAACTAGACATCTTCCCAAAATAAGGGGTATCACCCAACGGATTAAACATTTCAACATCTTTAATCTGTTTGGTGGCGAGGCAAAGGAGCAGGATTTTTCCACTTCCAATGGTTTGGCGTCGACCAGTAATAGTTCAAATAAGGTCCAAGTTTGTCCGAATGGGCGGCTAGAAAACTCTGCTACGAATTTAGAAGATCCACATCCAATTAGAAATTCAAAGCAGGGTAGCGGTAATGGGATTGTCAATGATCACCAGAATCTCCATAGTTTTCTGCATCCTGTAAATCACTGCATTCAGTTCTGCTGTCCAATCCAGACAGATTGGACAGGTTGTTTGATGGTTCTACTTTCAGCTGGCCAAAAAGGAGGGGAAGACTAATGTGGAGGTGTACAAGGGCAGCAGTAATCTGGACCTTATGGGAGGAGGGAAATAAATGTATATTCGAGGAAAAGAAAAGGAGCAAAGAAGCATTAATTGAAGGGATTATGGCAAAAGTGGCTTTCTGGACAAAGACACTGGAGTTGTTTTCAGCTTTCTCTATTGATGACATAACAAGGAACTGGAGAACAATTGCAGCCTCAACTTCAGCCAAGTGGAAGGCACTAAAGGGTTGGGATCCCCCAGAGTTAGGATTCCTGGAATTAAACTTTGACGGAAACAGTTTTGGGAATCCGGGTCATTTGGAATTGGAGGGGTTTTAAGAAATGAAAGTGGAGTGATCATGGGCATGTACTCAGGTCCCATTGGATTGTGTGATTCTGTAACAGCAGAACTGAATGCAGTGATTTATGGGATGCAGAAAACTATGGAGATGGGGGTAAGAAAGCTAATAGTTGAAGGTGACTCCAAAATGGTAATAAGTTGGCTAAAACAGAATGAGAAGGCTCCGTGGTTTTTTAGAAACAAAATCAAACAATTCAAGAGGTTCTCAAGGGATATGCAGCTGATAATTCAATGGACTCCTAGGTTGGCAAATGGTCTAGCTGACCAACTAGCAAAGCAAGGGGTAAACAGGGCAGTGTGTTTATGGGCTCATTTGTAAGACTGAATATTAAATTGTCTTTGTATTTTCTTGGTGGTAGCCGAGGCTGCCTTTGATTTGTACATTTCTCTTTATCTAAGTAATAAAATTTGTTGATGTTGATGCTGATAAAAAAAAGGATCGCCAGGAAGGGATAAGATGCAGAGCTCAAGAAGTTTTTCACAGGAGAATTCTTGCCCAGAATTTGGCTCCCATCAGGTCCATCCTATAAAAGACCGTGATCCTCCTCTTCTTGTGAAAGGAAAGGAAATAGAGTCTCCGTCCTCTCCCCCCCAAGGTATGGCAGTAAATTTGTTTTTGGGTACTAATGTGGGTCCTCTGTCTCTAGCCTGTTCTCCAGGTTCTCAGCCTCAATATTTGCTGCCAACCGTGGATGCAAAAGAGATTGACACTGGGAATGGGGATGAGGCTGTAGTTGAAGAAGTGATGGGAGAAAGAATTTGGGATTTAATTGAACAATCTTTGGAAGAAATGAAGAGGAAAATAAAAATAAAGAATGTGGAAAAATTGAGGAGGTAAATGCTACCACAGTAGATGGAGATATGAACAAGGGGGAAGATTTGGTGGCTGAAAAAAGGAAGAAGGCAGGGCAGAAAAGTTTGTGGAGAAATTGGGGTGTAGGGTGAAGGATTCTAATGACTTAAAAGGATTAAGAAAGCTGAGGAGAAGGTGAGAAAAGGAAGATGAGTGAGGTAGAGAGGCTAAAGCTTGATGTGGAGGGAGATAGGGAGTTTACTGAGAGGAGGGGTAGAAGAAGAGGGGGCAAGTAAATCAGGGGGTTGAGGTAGGGGCTACAAAATCAGAGTGAATTGATGAAAATGATCAGTTGGAATGTTTGAGGATTAGGGAGCACAAGGAAGAGAGCCATAATAAAGGAAATGCTGAAGAAGGAGAAACTGGATGTTGTTCTGTTGCAAGAGACTAAGCTCTCGACCTTTGATGACAGTTGGGCCAGAAGTATCTGGAGGTCTAGGGGCATAGGTTGGGCAATGTCACCGTCATGGGGGTTCCTCTGGTGGTATGGTGGTACTCTGGAAGAAGAATGTGTTGCAAGGAATGGAGGAACTGATGGGGAAGTTTATAGTTTCTCTTAAATTCCGACAAGAGGATGATGATTTTGAATGGGTGTTAACATGCATTTACGGACCTAATGGGTATAGGGAGAGGAATGAGATGTGGGAAGAGCTTGAAGATATACGGGGATTGTGGGATGGACCATGGTGTATTGGAGGGGACTTCAATGTGATAAGATTTGTTGAGGAAACAATTGCGAATTGAAGGAGTTGCCCCTCGTGAATAGTAACTTCACCTGGTCTAATCTGCAATCAAATCCAATTTGTTCTAAGCTTGATAGATTTTTATTTACAGTGGATTGGGAAGCCCATTGGGGAGGGTTGGTCTCAATGGCTTTACCTAGGTTAACCTCTGATCATTGGCCTATCTCCTTATCCAAGGTTGAGTTAAGAGGAAGTAGTCCAGCCCCATTTTGGTTTGAGAACATGTGGCTTAGTCATCAAGGGTTTAGAGAGAAGGTAAAGGATTGGTGGACAAAGATTAACACTAGCGATCAGTGGGAGGGTATGAAATTTCAGCATAAGCTTAAAGAGTTGAAAGCAAGCATCACGATATGGAATGCACAACAATTTGGGAGACTAGAAGAGAAAAAACAAGAGGTAATTGACAATATTGAGATGCTGGATAAAAAAGAAAATGATGAACTCTTTGGAGAAAGAGAAAAGCAAGAGAGTGGGAGGCTGAGAAAGGAATTGGAGGATATTCTTTTCAAAGAAGCGATCACCTGGAGGCAGAAATCTAGGCAAACATGGTTAAAGGAAGTGGATAGAAACACAAAGTTCTTCCATGCCTTAGCCAATGACAGAACGAGGAAAAAATTCATATCAAAATTGGAAGTTGAAGGGGACTATTGATCAACAAAATGAAATTGCTAGTGCCCTTATTAACCATTTCAAGTTGATCTTTAGAAAACCTCTCTTTGGAAGACTTTGTGTGGAAGGGTTGGAGCGGCCAAGATTTGAGGATGATAAAAAAAGGTGGTTAGAAAGAAGGTTTGACTTAGAGGAAATAAATGAAGCAGTTTTTTTGATGGATAGAGTTAAAGCACTAGGTCCATATGGCTTTACTATGGCTTTCTACCAAGACTGTTGGGACATTTTGAAGGAGGATATCCAAAACGTGTTTGATGAATTTTTTAACAGGGGAGTAATTAACCCAAGATTAAATTCTACCTTCATTGCCTTGATTCCAAAGAAAGCATTTGTTAAGGATAGGAAGATCATTGACCAAATCCTTATTGCCAATGAGAGTGTGGAGGAGCTAAAGAGATCTGAAAAGAAAGGTTTGATTTGCAAGCTCGGTTGAGAGAAAGCTTATGATCTGGTGGACTAGGATTTCTTAGTGGAAGTGATGAGGAATTTTGGCTTTGGAGATAGGTGGTGTAAGTGGATTAAGGGATGCATCAGTACATGTCATTACTCACTTTTGGTTAATGGCACAGTAGTTAACCACTTTCCAGCCATCAAAGGTATTAGACAGGGGGACCCACTCTCTCCATTCTTATTCACATTAGTAGCAAAAGTGCTAGGCATTCTTTTCCAGAGAGCAGATTTGAGGGGTTTGGTGAGAGGTTGGAGAGTGGGAAGAGAAAGAGTGCCTATTACTCACTTGTAGTGTGCCGATGATACTGTCCTATTCTATGAGGGAGGTGATCTAAATTGGGTGAGGAATATGAAGGAGGTTATACAAGTCTTTGAGAAAATGACAAATCTGAAAGTTAACTTCAATAAGACGTGTAGCAGGCATCAACATGGAAGTTGAAGAGGTATTTGAATGTGCAACAATATATGGTTGTGAGGTATGTCTGTGGCCTATGAATTATTTGGGTTTACCTCTGGGGGCAACCCTAGAAGCATGAATGTTTGGAATCCGGTGGTGGATAGAATCTCAAAAAGGCTTGCCTCTTGGAAAAGGAATTAGCTTTCGATGAGTGGAAGAATTACCTTGATCAAATCAACTTTGGCCAATTTGCTAGTTTACTTTATTTCGGTCTTTAGATGCCTGCGGGGATCTGTAGAAGGTTGGAGAAGCTAATGAGGAATTTTTTATGGAAACTGGGAGAGGAAAAGAGGGATCATAGAGTGAGATGGGAAATGGTGAGTAGAAGTAAGGAGCTAGGGGGTCTAGGAATTGGGAATATTTAGAAGAGGAATTCAGCCTTGTTAGGAAAGTGGTTATGGAGATTTTTGGTGGATCAAGACAAATTGTGGACAAAAGTGATTAAGAGCATACACGGGTTGACGACAGATGGCTGGGACATAGGAATTTCGGCCAGAGATACGGCAGCAGCACCTTGGAAAGCCATGCATGCCATTCTTCCTTGTTTTCTACCCTTTGTCAGGTATAACTTGTGTTCTGGAAGGTTTTGGGAACATGTGTGGGTGGGGGAGACACCACTTAAAGACCAATTCCCTTCCCTGTTCTCCCTTTCTAGGTACAAAAACTTAACTGCCTCATCTTTAGTTTCATCTATTAGTTTAGGAGCTCAACTTAATTGGGATTTGGGTCTCAGACAAGGTCTCAGAGATTTTGAGATGGAGTTGGTGTGGTCCCTAGTTCAGGTACTTCAAAAGGTCTTCTTAGAACTGTCAAAGGGGGATTCCTGGATTTGGACCCTTTCCTCTTCTGGCTCTTTTAGTTGTGCCTCTTTTTTCAATGCCCTAGCTCAACCCTCTCTTTCTCTTGCTATTCCCTTCCTTTCTGAAGAAGTCTGGGGAAGACTGGTCCCACCTAGGTTTGGAGCACTCTGTTGGGAAATAGCTTTGGAAAGAATAAATAGTTGTGATAATCTTCAAAAAAAGAAGTCTTTTTGGTGCTTGTCCCCGCACTGGTGTACCCTTTATAAAGCCAATGGTGAGTCTTGCTCTCATTTACTTATATCCTGCCTTTTTACTTCATCTATTTGGGAGTGGTTTCTCTCTTTATTTGGTTGCAGGTGGACTCCCCCATCAAGCATTCGAAGCCTCTTCATCTATTTAGTTGGTAGCCGGATCAAAAAGAGGGGAAAAATCTTGTGGAGGTGCACCAGGGCAGCAGTTTGTTGGACAATTTGGGAGGAAAGGAACCAAAGATATTTGTTGAAAAAGAAGGAAGCAGGGACACAATTATAGAAGTGATTTCTTTGAGGGTAGCACAATGGGTAAAAACAATGAACATATTTGATGATGCTCCAATAGAGACCATTGTGAACAACTGGCAGGAAATAGCAGTCTCGGCTCCAAGCAGAATCAATGTCCATCCTTTGTGGCTCCCCCCGATGGAAGGTTTTGTCAAACTCAACTTTGATGGGAGCAGTGAAGGAAATCTAGGGCCATCAGGGGTTGGTGGTGTTTTTAGAACAGAGGCAGGTTCAGTAATAGCCCTTTTTTCAGGACCAACTCCTTTAGGTTCCTCCACGAAACCTCACTTCGTTCCTCACAAAAGATGATGATATCATTTGTGAAGAGTAAACGAGAAATAATCACTTCTTGTCTACCCACTCTCCATCCCTTCAAGAGATTGTTTTCCTCTGCTTTTAAGATCAACCTGCTTAACACATCTGCCACTAAAGTGAATAACATAGGGGAGAGAGGATCCCCTTGCCTCAAGCCCC
The DNA here is from genome assembly GCF_000365185.1 of Nelumbo nucifera. The sequence goes on from NW_010729075.1 coordinate 7,540,240, forward strand.
TCTTGGCTGGAAAAAAAAATCCCTTGAAGCTCCATTGATAAAAATGGATTAATAGCAAGAACTTATGTAGCCTCTAATCCATTTCACCATCTTTCTCCAAACCCTATTTCCTCTAAAACCTCCAAAAGAAAATCCCAGTCCACAAAATCATAGGCTTTCTCCAGGTCTAGTTTGCAAGCAAATCCCCTCTCTCCCCTTTTCCTCTTTTCTTCCATACATTCATTTGCAGTCAGAATTTGATCTATTATTTGTCTACCCAAAACAAAAGATCCTTGGTTTTGAGAGATCATAGAAGGCAGTACTTTGCTCAGTCTCCCAGAAAGAATCTTTACTATGATTTTATAAAGGCTTCTCACCAGTCTTATTGGTCTAACATCCTTTGGGTGTAAAGTGTCTTGCTTTTTTGGAATCATAGCAATAAAAGTGACATTTGCCCCCAGGCTCACTTCTCCTTTGACAAAAAAATCATCAAAAACTGCCAATAGATAGATAGAATTGCTTCTGTACAGTATTAGAGTTTGAATCCTTGAAAGGTTTCTCAGACCAATCTTGCTCATTAATCAAGTTATCATGTAAAGTGGAACAGCAGTTACCAATGATGCTTTTGAACCAAGAATCTTATCAGCAGTAAGGAAGCTTCCTATGACTTGAAGCAAATGCTCACCAGAAAAGGCTCAATACAACAAAATGATATACCCATGATTCCATGACCCCTACTTCAAGCAATCTTAACTGCCTTTTCCCTTAATGATAAAAAAACTGTTTTTTCCCTTAGATTTGTGCCCTTGAAGGAAGTTCAAAAGATTCTAAACTTTTTTTTCCCTTAATTTCCCGTAGAGAGTTTAGCATGTGAATACATGAAGAAGAGGCAAGCGAAAGATCAAAAGATAGATGTGGTAAGATAGATTAGATAAAACTGCAACATCTTGCATGTTAGGCATGAGACTAGACCAGTAAAGCTAGCTGGGACTCCATAACTTTCTGCATGTTGAGATGGTTAGGGCTCAAGACTGTACTTCTCTGGAGGTCAGCTGGGTGAAAAATAAACTTAAAACATGATTGCAATTATGTGGGTTACTATATAATTCTGGAGAATGAAAAATCCCCTGGGCCGGATGGCTTTTCAAACCTTTTTTATGTCAAGTGCTGGGAGTTTGTGAAGCAAGATCTACTCAATGCTTTTCAGGCCTTCCACTCAAATGCATCCTTGCAAAGAAGCTTGAATGCTACTTTTATCTCTCTTATTACTAGAAATCACACTGTTTAACACCCCCTTCATCCTTGAAGGAGCTATGAATCTAAAAGCTTTTAGGCCAATAAGTCTCTTTAATGGTTTTTACAAAATTTTGGCAAAAGTTTTGGCTGAAAGGATGAAGGGGGTGTTGGTGTGATTTCCAGTAATCAATGTGCTTTTGTCCCAAGAAGGCAAATGCTTGATTCTGTTCTCATTGCTAATGAGTTGATTGACTCTAGAAGGAGAGAGGGGATCCCAGGTCTGGTGTGTAAACTGGATATAGAAAAAGGTTATGACCATGTAAATTGRAGATGCCTGGATTTTGTGTTGGAAAGAATGAACTTTGGACAAAATTGGAGGAACTGGATGAAAGTCTGCATCTCTTCCCCCAAGGTTTCCATTCTGATAAATGGACAATCTGCAGGTTTCTTCGAGAGTTTTAGAGAGCTGAGGCAAGGCGACCCTCTCTGTCCCTTGCTTTTTACATGTATCACAGAAATCCTCTCTTTTTAACTTGAGGGCTGCTGTTTCTGGGTTGTGGGAAGGTTTTGCAATCTCTCTAGGGGAGGAGAAGGTCAACATCCTCCAATTTGGTGATGATACTTTCTGCTTTATAGATGCATCCCCTGAGCAGTTGGAGACTCTACTTGGGATTCTCAGTTGGTTTGAAGTTGTTACTGGGCTGAAAGTCAACCTAAGTAAAAGTCAGATCATTCCAGTCAGCCAAGTGCCTAATTTGGAGGAGTGTGCCAGATTAATGGCTTGTCGGGTGGATTTTCTCCCTGTAAAATATTTGGGTCTACCCCTTGGTGCAAAATGCTCTTCTTCAGCTATTTGGGATCCAGTAATTGAAAGATTGGAGAAAAAGCTCTCTTCTTGGAAGGCTAAATATCTTTCATTTGGGGGAAGAGTAATACTTTTAAAAAGTACCCTCTCCAATTTTCCCATTTTTGGGGAAGGTTTAAGTTTCAAAGTAGGCAGAGGTGACAGAATCAGGTTCTGGAAGGACCCTTGGTGTTTGGAGAATCCTTTGTCTGAGAATTTCCCTCTTCAGTTTCAGTGTGCTGCTAACCAAAATGCCTTGGTTGCTGAGTCCTATAACATCTTGGGTAATGTTGTGACCTGGGTCCCCCAGTTCAGAAGAAGTCTGTTTGATTGGGAATTAGACGAGGTCTTGGGACTGCTGGAAGCACTCCAAGCTCAGAACATTGACTTCAATCTTGAAGACGAGTGGACATGGAAGTGGAGTGGTGATGGCTGCTTTTCAGTCAAATCAATGGCCATCAAACTTAACAGTTCAGGTGCGGTGAATTTTCCAAGTAAGCAGACTTGGAACCCAACCAGCCCCTCCAAAGTCAATTTCCTAGCCTGGACAGTGGCACTAAATAAGTGCCTATCTAGAACCAACTTAGAAAGAAGAGGAATGCAGCTGTCAGATGTTTCTTGTGGCCTTTGTGGATTGCAGCCAGAGTCTACAGATCACCTATGCCTCCACTGCCTAGTTGCTGCCCAGGTGTGGGATCACTTCTTAAGTGCTGTGGGGATTTGTTGGGCCATGCTGAAATCTGTTAAAGACTTATTATGTTGCTGGAAGATTAGGAGCTTGAAGAAAAAACGAAAGTTGGTGTGGAGAACTGTTCCGGCTGTTGTCCTATGGTCCATTTGGACTGAAAGAAACAACAGAATCTTCTGTAATAAAATGAAAAGTCCAGAGGAGATAGTGCAGTGTGCAGTCAGTAAACTGTTCTTCTGGGTATCTCAATCCAGAATTCAAGCACCCGAATGTTCTGCAGTTGCTTAGGACTCAGTCTATTTGGTGTCTGTAATTGGTGCTGATCTCTGTCCTGTCCCTTTCTGGACAGGTTTCTGTTGTAACTTCTATCATCTTCAATAAAATTACCTTACCGTTTCAAAAAAAAAAAAAACTGGAGGTTTGGTCTCCTCCAAGTGATGGGTGGATGAAGCTCAACTTTGATGGAAGCAGTTTTGACAATCTGGGACCTTCTGGAATTGGGGAAGTGATTAGAGATGGTGATGCAGGAGTTGAAGAGTCAAAATTGGAAATTTATGAAATTTTATGTATTTCTGTATTTTTGGACAGTAGGKGTATTTTTATCATATTACAATTTTCTGTAGGTTCCAATAATAGGGTTTGGTTGTCTATTTATATTTTGTTTATGTTTAAAATTTCAGTCATTGCGTAAGTAGGATTAGGGTTATTGAGTCTTTTTTGAATTGAAAATAGGATATGACAGCTTAGTTTGAGTCCTACTAGGATTATTGAATCTAACAGTTTGACCCCTAGGACTATTATGAGTCTAACAGTTTGACTCCTAAGGTAGTAGGGTTATTATGAGTTTAGAGTATAAATATGTATGGACGTTTTACACAAAGGCAATGGAGTTTATTGAGTTTTCTTCAGATTATTCCAACTATGGTGAGTGATTCCCATGTCCTAGAGTGATTCTAGGCACCCTGTGAGTGATTCCAGGTATTTTTTCTCTTCTTTCTCTCCCTATTTTCTCTCTTATTTCTTCAAGAAGCCATTACAGCCATCAACAACCATAAAATTCTGATCAAAGAAGACCATACATTCTCTAAGGACTAGAACTGAGCTGGTCCTACATCAGATGGTGGTGGGAATATTTGTGGCATGCTTTCGGGGCCTATTGATCAGGGTAATTCAGTGAGAGCTGACTTTTTGGCTGCCATTGAAGGGTGTAATTCTAAAAGCCAAGGAAATGGGAATTACAAGGCTGATTGTAGAAGGGGATTCAAAAATTGTCACTGGCTGGTTGAAGGGGTTTTATGGCATTTCAGAAATGATTTCAAGCGATTCAAGATGCTGTCAAGGCAAATGCAAATTCAAGTAAGATGGGTTAGGAGGTCTGCTAATGGGTTGGTGGATGGACTAGCCAAGCAAGGAGTAAACAGACATAATTTGTTTTGGGCTCAATGTTAAAGGGGTGGTGGGATTCTTTGTTGTAAAGGGTTTTGTCTAACAACTTCTTGTTGTATTATTTTCCCTTTTAAGCTTTAATAAAATTCCTTGCATGGCTGATCAAAAAACATTATGTTAGTTACTATATATGTTTGGATGGTTCATAAATAGTAGTATGGCTATTTTAAGAGTTCTACAATTAAAGTAACCTTGTCATGCCAGTTTTTGGCATAGGTCCTTTCTTAGTGGGTCCCAAATTTCATATCGGTAAGACCTGATCATCTGAATAAGAAACACATGGGCCATGGAAAATTGTGGGGCCTCAGTACAGAACTTTGTGTCCTTTAGGTCCAGACCAACCACATTCTCCAAAAGATTAATGTAAAAGAAACTGTATCCAACCTAAAAATGGTTAATGTTTGATTCATTATTCAGATAACAATAATCATTTTTTAATTCTCTAGTTATGTTAGAGGCAGTTTATATGCCATTTTTTTCTTGATCAGCAGCAGTTTATATGTCATTTGATCTATTGCTTGGTGCAAAATAGTAAAATCTAATACCAACAAACATGAAAGCACAATTTCAAGCCTATGAGCAGCCACTTGGTGATTAGGTTTGTGCACAGTCCTCTCCTCCCATGACCTGGATATGGATAGATGAGGCCAGCAATGGTAATAGTTGTCAACTTGTCAAAGCAAAATCTTCATGCTCTTTTTTTGGTCCTCAATTATGGCAAATGTTTTCTTTACTTGTGCCAAGAAATCCTCCTCTAGRGGTGGTTGTTTTGAATCTTTTGATCACTTTTTATTTCCGACTTTTGTTTCTGCTCACTTAGAGTCTTGGGTAATATTTTCTGGCAGAATTACCACAATTTTTATTTAATGCGGGGTTTTGCCGTGATGGGAAAGTTATTGGGATCACTCAACCTCGCCGTGTTGCAGCAGTCACTGTTGCTAAACGTGTAGCAGAGGAATGTGGTGTCGAGTTAGGTCAGAAGGTTGGGTATTCCATTAGATTTGAGGATGCAACTTCCAGCTCAACAAGGATCAAATACATGACCGATGGGTTGCTTTTGAGGTAAATATTATTTGAACTGGTTTATTTTATATCTGTTTTTATATTCTTCACCTTCTAAGCTTCGTTTGGAGTCAATTTAGATTTATGATCTGTTAATTCCTATATGCTATTGCTAATAGTCGTCTTGCCAAGGGTTGGGATTGGGATTGTATCAGTGGTGGTTAGCTCTGCTAGTGCGGTGTTGTCTTGTATTCTCTTATGCGATATATTTCTTGTTGCCCTATATTTGGGATTGATAATGCTTATGCACTGCTTTCTTTCTCTTGCTTTTGTTCTCCTTTTTTCCTCATTGTCTAATAATATCCTTTTTGTTATAATTAAGGAATTCAACAAAAGGTGGCTCTACCTGGTGGGAAGAGTGTAAAGTAGAGGGGTGGGCAGGATTTCGATTCTGGTAAAAACTGAAGTTCTTAAAAAGAAATCTTTAAGCTTGGGGCAGGGAGGAGTTTAAAGCAGCAAAAGAGGAAAAAAACAAAATCTTCTTGAAGCTGAAGGATCTTGACATTATGGAGCAGAATGGGATTTTGGATGGAAGTGATAGAAGTGGAAGGACATTTTTTAGAAAAGATTGGGAGAAGATTGTTAGGAGGGAAGAGATTTTTTGGAGGCAAAGGTCTAGATTGAGATGGTTAAAAGAAGGGGATAACAACTCCATTTTTTTTTATAGTTATGCAACAAGAGGCATAGGAGAAAGTGCATTTCTAAAATTAAGGTGGGGCAAAGAGAAGTGGAAAGCTAAGAAGAGATTGGGGAAACTATTTAAACTTGTTCAAGAACCTGCATACCAAGGAAGACAAAATGAGTTTTGAATTAAAAGGGTCTATCTTTAGTATGGATGGAGATAGAGCTCTTAGGCCTTATGGTTTCCCTATGTTCTTCTATCTGATATGCTAGGGTATGATAAAAGTAGGGGATTTTCATCATTCAGTTATAGTGAATAAAGGTGTTAATTTGACTTATAAGTCTAATCCTAAAGAAAGAGGGAATGCTGGAGGTTAATGACTTAAGATCAATCAACTTGGTTGGGGACACTTCAAGATTTTGGCAGAAGTGTTGATAAGGAGGTTGAAGGAAGTGGGAATGTGGCTCTTCTGGGGAAATTGTTATTGGAGGTCCTCTTTAGAGAAGAAGAAATTGTGGGCTAAAATAGTGGCTAGCATTCATGGGCTGGAGGACAACGGATGGGATCCTAGAATTCGGGCAAGGACTACAAGTGCATCACCTTGGAAAGCCATCCATGACTTGTTACCAATTTTCTCCCCTCTTATTGGGTATGACTTAAACTCGGGCAACCTTATCAAATTTTGGGAACAAACTTGGGTGGGGAATGCCCCTCTGAAGGTTCAGTTTCCATCCTTATATGCCCTCTCCGACTTGAAAAATGAGCCAATTTCTTCCTTCATTATCCCATCATCTTCAAACTCCGGGTTTAGGTGGAACTTGGGCTTGAGGAGGGATGTTAGAGATACAAACCTAAACAACATCTTGAGTCTCCTAGGTCTTCTTGAAAATATCTTCTTGGACCCCACAAAGGAAGACACTAGAATTTGGACCCCCACCCCCAGAAGCACTTTCTCTTGCACCTCTTTCTTCAAAGTCCTAACTCAGCCTACCAGCCCCCTAGGCCTTTCTTTCCCTATCAAAGAGATTTGGTGCAGACCAATTCCTCCTAGGGTTGGTAGTTTTTGTTGGGAAACGTTTCTGGAAAGAATCGACACTAGTGATCTGATTCAAAAGAAGAGACCCAAGACATGTTTATCCCCCTCATAGGTGTATTCTTTGTAAAGTTGATGGGGAGACTGGTTTTCACCTATTGGTGTCATGCCAGTTTGCAAAGACTATTTGGGAATGGGCTTCTTCCCTCTTTGGGTGTAGTTGGACCCCTCCATTGAACTTGTAGAGCCTTCTTCTTTTTAGGTGGCATCTGAAAAGGGGTAGGACTGTGGAGATGCCTAAGGGCTGCGGTATGCTGGTCTCTATGGGAAGAAAGAAACTCTAGAATCTTCTCCAAAATAGAGAGAAGTTCTGAAAACCTGAGAGATATGATTCATATAAGGGTGGTATAGTGGCTGAAATCATCAGAGCTGTTCAGATTATACAGTGGATGATCTGTGAAGGAAATGGGGGGAGATTGCCAGATGCACCTAGGTCAAAACAGGACTGAGTTTGTCTTGGACTCCTCCCCCCTCAGGCTTTATGAAACTGAACTTTGATGGTAGTAGTAGAGGGAACCCTTGCATTCAGGGGTTGGGGGTGTGCTTAGGGATGAGAATGGGAATGTTTAAGCCCTGTTCTCAGGTCCAATTGGGGTGGGTCATTCTCTCAAAGCGAAACCTATGCAGTTGTGGAAGGTGTCCAAAGAGCAAAGGAAATGAACATAAGAAGACTTGTAATTGAAGGTGATTCAGAGGTGGTTCTAGGTTGGCTGAATAAAGACAATACTGGGTTATAGAATTACAACAATGAAAGGAGAAAGTTTAGGTGGCTGGTTAAAGACATGGAAGTCAAGATCAGCTGGGAGAAGAGATATGCTAACTCGTTTGCTGATGGTTTAGCTAAGCAAGGGGTGGCGAGGGAATCTATGTTCTGGGCTCAGTTGTATCTCTAATTCCTATTCATGGGGGCTCAAGTCTCAATTGGGGGAGATAAGAAAGTTTATCTCCTTCTTTGTAATTATTATTTCTGATTGATTAATGGAATGTGTTATTGATAAAAAAGGAGGTTGAAGGAAGTGTTGGGAGGCGTAACTTCTCTCAACCAATTTGCTTTTGTCATGGGGAGACAAATTGTGGATTGGATATTAGTGGCAAATGAGTGTCAGAAGAAAGAAGACAAAAGGGGTAAGTTGGGTGCACTCGTCAAACTTGATTTAGAAACGGTACAAATGTCAAGTTTGAAGGTGAACTTTGAAAAAAGTTGTGTAGTGGGTGTGAATTTGGAGGTGGGAGAAATTAGGGAGAGTGCAGAAGTGCTAGGGTGTGAGGTCTCAGGATGGCCATTGAACTACTTGGGATTGCCATTGGGTGACAATCCAAAGAGGGAGGGTTTTTGGAATCCGGTGGTGGAAAGATTTGAGAAGAGACTTGTCTCTTGGAAAAAAGAATTACCTTTCTCTTGGAGGTAGGATGACACTGATTAGGGCTACTCTAGAAAATTTACCCATTTATTTCCTTTCAGTGTTCAAAATCCCAGTAAAGGTAGCTAACAAATTGAAAAAGATGATGAGAGATTTCCTTTGGGAACCGGAAGAGGAGAAAAGGGACCATAGGGTAAGCTGGAAGGTGGTGACCAGGAGTAAAAATAGTGGTGGTTTAGGGCTTGGGAACATTAGAGAAAGGAATTTGGTCCTTCTGGGGAAATGGCTGTGGAGATTCCCACTAGAGAAGGAGAAATTATGGGCCAAAATAGTGGTAAGCATACATGGGCTGGAGCTAAATAGATGGGATGTTGGAATCTGGGCTAGGACCACAAGCGCTTCACCTTGGAAAGCCATTCTTGACTTATTACCAGTTTTTCCCCTTTTATTAGGTATGATTTGAATTCAAGTAACTCCATAAAATTCTGGGAACAAACTTGGGTGGGGAATGCCCCTCTAAAGGACCAGTTTCCTTCTTTGTATGCCCTATTTGTTTTTAAAAATGAGTCAGTTTCCTCTTTCATGACCCCCTCCTCTTCCATTTCTGGGTTTGGTTGGAATTTTGGTTCTGAGAAGGGCTGTGCGAGACTTAGACCTTGATAGGTTTTCCAGTTCCTCCTACTTCTTGATAATGTTTTCTTAGTCCCTGTTAAGGATGACTCTAGACTCTAATTCCCACCCATACTGGTTCTTTCTCATGTGCCCCCTTTAAAGTGTTAAGCCAGTTCACCAATCCTGTAACCCCCCCTTTCCCTGTTAATGAGGTTTGGTGCTAACCATTTCCTCCTAGGGTTGGTAGTTTTTGCTAGGAAGCCTTTCTGGAAAGAATCATCACTGGTGATCTGCTCCAAAAGAAGAGACCCAGTACTTGTTTGTCCCCTCATTGGTATGTTCTTTGTAAAGCTGATGGGGAGATTGGTTTTCACCTACTGGTGTCTTGCCAATTTGCAAAGTCTATTTGGGAGTGGGTTTTCTCTCTTTTTGAGTGTACTTGGAATCCTCCTTCAAATTCGCAAGGCCTTTTTGCTCCTTTTTTCAAGTGGCGTATGAAAAGGTGAAGGACAATGTGGAAAGGACTGAGGGTAGCAGTATGTTGGTTTTTATGGGAAGAAAGAAACTCCAGGATTTTCTCTGAAGTAGAGAGAGGTGCTGAAGAGCTGAGGGCCTTGATTCATATAAGGGTTGTACAGTGGATGAAATCCCTAGAGCTATTCACAAATTATACAGTGGATGACATGCTGAGGAAATGGGGTGAGATTGCTTGCTGTTCCCAAATTAAAGCAGGGATGAGTGTGTCTTGGACTCCTCCACCTGTGGGTTTCATAAAACTAAACTTTGATGGAAGTAGCAAAGGGAACCCTGGACAATCAGGGATTGGGGGTGTTTTCAGGGATGAGAATGGGGTTGTTTCTGCCATGTTCTCAGGCCCAATTGGAGTGGGTGACTCTCTCAGAGCTGAGATCCATGCAGTTATGGAAGGAGTCCAAAAAGCTAGGGAGATGAATATCAGAAAACTCATAATTGAAGGGGACTCAGAGGTGGTGGTAGGGTGGCTGAATAAAGAAGATAGTGGTTTATGGAGTTATAGCAATAYGAGGAGGAAATTCAGATGGCTGGTTCGAGAAATGGAAGTTGAAATCAGTTGGGTAAAAAGATCAGCTAACTCTGATGGGTTAGCTAAACAAGGGGTGGACAGGGATTCAATGTTCTGGACATAGATGTAATTTAATATTCTTTTTGCTGTTTTCTCTTTCTTTCTTGTTTCCTTTCTTGGGGCTCAAGCTGAAGTGGAAGATAAGAAAGTTTGTCTTCCTCTTTGTAATTTTTATAGTGATAATCAATGAATTGTGTTATTGATAAAAAAATGGATTCAGTGGATAAAAGGGTGTACCGACTTTGCTTGGTTCTCAGTGTTGTTAAATGGTGAGCCTAAAGGTAGCCAAGGTCTCTGGCAAGGACAGCCTTTGTCCCCCTTGCTTTTCATTTTGTAAGTTGATATTCTTAACCAGTTTATTGATAAAGTGAAGAGTTTAGGTTGGTTGAAAGGTCGTCAGATGGGACAAGAAGTAGTTAACATTTTATTTTGTTCATGGAGGTGAACTTGGAGAATATAACCAATCCTAGAAAGGATAATTCATTGCTTTGAATTGGTATATGGGCTCTAGGTTAACTTTTCACAAAGTGGTTTAGTGGGGATAAATACATTTAATGAATCTTATGGAAGGCTTTAAGGAGATTCTGGGATGCAGAGAGAAAAACTTACCCACTTCCTATTTGGGAATGCCCCTTGGTTTGAATCCAAGAAGTAACAGCTTCTGGAACTTGGTGATGGAGAAATGTGAAAAGGAGTAGCCACAAATTCTCTCAAAAGGGGGAAGATTCACTTTAATAAAAGCTTCCCTTGCTAACTTACCTACTTCCTTTGTGTGCTTTCCTGGAAAAGTAAGGACTCAGATTGCAAAGATGCAAAGAGATTTCTTATGGGACAGGGGAGATGAAAGAAAGAATCTCCTTGTTAGTTAGGAGCAAGTGTGCAAACCAAAGGAATGTGGAGGTTTGAGTATCAAGCATATTAGGAATTTCCCTATTAAGTCCAATGCCATATGGACAACAGTCATCGCTAGCAAGTATGGGAAGCATGCGAATGGTTGGGATAGCAAGGACCAACGGAACTGGGTGAAAGCAACCAACCCCTGGAAAGGTTATATCTCTATCTATTCTAACKTCATTCCCTTTATTAGATATAAAGTTGGGAATCGTTTTAAAATCAAAATTTGGACTGATCATTGGTGGGGTGAATCTACTTTGGATGAGTCCTTTACCAGACTTTTTAAACCTGTATAGAAACCAACAAGCTCCTGTTGCTACCTGCCTGTCTTTCTTTTCTCATGGTATTAACTGGAACCTAGATCTTCAAAGACCTCTAAGGGATGTGGAATTAGAGGAGGTTGCAAATCTCCTCTAGTTCCTCAGCCTTCGTACCTAAACCAACACATTTGGAACTTCATTCCACTGGTAAATTCTCAACCAACTCCTTTTTCAAAGCTTTGACAACTAGAGAGCTAAACCTTCCTTCTCCCTATAATATAATATTCGGTGTTCTCACATTCCTCCTAGAGTCTTTCTTTTTTTGTGGGAAGATAGTTTGAGGAAAATAAATACATGTGACCTGGTGCAAAAGAAGAGCTGAGGTAGGTTATGCATCTCCCCTCATGCATGCTCTTTACGCCTTAGGGGTGGTGAATTGGTGGAGCACATCCTTCTTCATTGCTCAGAAAAATTAGGGAAATTTGGCACCACCCCCTTAATCTTGTTTGCTGGCCATGCCTGAGCATATTATAGGTCTTATTTGGCAATGGCAAGGTAGAGAGCACTTGGCAAAAGGGAAAAAGTTTATTGGCCACAGTATCTCATGCTGTTTTGTGAGGTGTTTGGGAAGAGAAAAACAACCGCGTGTTAGATAAGTAGAGAAGAGGGCCACATATCTTGATGACCTGATTGCTCATTATCTGATTTATGTAATATGTGGGTGGTAAATGTTAAGACTCAATGGTATCTCTTTGAATGATCTGCAGAGAGATGTGAACTTTTTATTTTCTCCCCCTATGGTTCCTTCTATTCCCTGGGTTTAAGGCTCAAGTCAGGTAGTGGTGGTAAAATCGAACTTTGATGGAAATGCTTTGGGGAGCCCTGGTGTAGCTGGAACTGGGGGAGTGATAAGGGAAAGGATGGTTGCATTTGCTTGGATTTGAGTGGCCCAATTGGTATTGCTGACTCCTCAAAGGCAAAGGTATTGGCTGCTCTAAAGGGATTTGAATTGCAAAAGCATGGTTCTCTCCAACCTGTCCATTGAAAGTGACTCTACTTATACCATTAAATGGCTAGGGGAAAAAGATGGAGGTCCCTGGAGGCTGGCTCATTACTTGAATGAGTCTAGAGACACCTTGCACTCGGTGAATGCAAATCTACATTGGATTCCTAGAGAGCTAAACTCTATAGCTGATAGACTAGCTAAATCAGGGGCCCAAGGGGAGTGTTTGTATGGTGGAAGAAGGCTGGCTGTGTAATCTTAGTGGTGGTTTCTTTTTTTTATTTTCTTTTTCCCTGTTGTACATTTTGTCATGTACCTTCTTTATTTTCAGTAAAGCATGGTTATCTTCTCTCTTTCTCTCTCWMAAAAAAAAATCCTTTTAGATTTTCTCAACAGCATGTGCTCATTCAATGTTAAACAGTACTCATCACTTGGGAAGTCATGTGGAAACTTGAAAGTATTTATGTTGAATGAGTATGTGTATGATCATATTGGATTGGGATCAGATTATGGAAATGGGTGTATGTCTGAGACTATAGAGACAAGTGACCTTGAAGAGATCTTGGAGATGAAAAGGAAGGTCTAGGTTTCCAAGGTACACATTTTGTTCTTTTCCTTTGTTTACTGAATTTATTAAACTTTGTCATGAAGAGTAGTATTATGGATGTGTCTTAGCATATTTAGAAATTTATAACTATTGAAAAATTACAGTGTAAACTAGCTTTTGAAATATTGGTAGGAAGCTTTTTTAATAACAATACATTAATATAATGCTAGAACTGATTCACATAAGGGTGATGCATTGGCTGAAATCATTGGATTTGTTTACAGATTTCTCAGTGGATGATTTGCTAAGAAAATGGAAACAAGTTGCTAGTTCAGTCTCAGTTAAGAAGACCTTAAGTCCTTCTTGGAATCCTCCACCACACGGCTTTATTAAGCTGAATTTTGATGGTTGTCGTATGGGAAATCCAGGGCCTTCTGGAGTTCTGGTATTGGGGGAGTTCTAAGGAATGAGAATGGGCATGCAATAGCTATGCTCTTTGGCCCGATCGGAGTGGGAGATTCTCTGAGGGCCAAAGTACTGGCAGCTTTGGAAGGGGTACAATCAGCTAAAGACCTGAATATTAATAAGCTGGTTATAGAAGGAGATTCTGAGATTGTAGTGAGCTGGTTAAATGTAGACAACTCTAGGATCTGGAACTACATCAATGAAAAGAGAAAGTTTAAGTGGCTGACTAAGGACATTGAAGTTAAATGCACATGGGTAAAAATAAGTGTGAATACTTTCGCAGATGGGTTAGCTAGGCAAGGGGTGAATAGGAATTCTGTTTCCTGAGCTCAGATGTAATTGTTTTTCTTCTTTTTTGGGTGTCTGTCGACATCCTTGGGGAGTTAAGATAGTTTAGCTGCCCTCCCTTGTAAGTTATTTTTTTCTGTTAATGAAATTCCTGTTATTGATAAAAAATACATTAATATAATGCTTGATATATTTACAGGGAAGCGTTGCTGGATCCATTTCTCTCTAGGTATTCGGTTGTCATTATTGATGAAGCTCACGAGAGAACTGTCCACACTGATGTATTGCTAGGCCTGTTAAAAAATGTACAGAAGACAAGATCACAATCCACCAGCCAAATGAGTAGCCTTGAGAAGATGAAAGCTAGCAATGGAACTGTGCTTGAGAAAGACAATCATGCACAAAGCCAGAGTTTTCAGAAGTCGTACCACGGAACAAAGTTTTCTCCATTGAAGTTGATCATAATGTCTGCGAGCTTGGATGCAAGGGGTTTTTCTGAGTATTTTGGTGGTGCCAGAGCTGTCCACATTCAAGGGCGCCCTTACCCTGTAGACATACTCTATACTCATCATGCCGAACCAGATTACCTTGAGGCAACCCTGATTACTGTTTTTCAGGTGGTTAACTCATGTCATGCCATTTTTCTTTCTTCTATAACCTATACTATTTTTTTTTTTCTATCGGTCTGAGCTTGTTATCTTCTGTATCTTTTTTATTTATACTTTTTTCCTATTTAATGTGAGACCTTTTGTAATCCATTGAGACAACAGAAGTGTGGACACACCTAAAGAATGGGGTAGGGGTGGGGCTGTGGGGAACTGGTTCAGTTGATTTAACAGGATGTGTTTTTTCTTTTCTTCTGTTATTGTTACCTGCTTTCTTGTATCTATACAATGCCCTTGTTTCTGATGTACATCTTGCATATTATTTCTTATCAATAAATACCAACTATTACTGATCAGAAAAAAAGTTGAAACAGGATAGAAAAGGAGAAGAACTAGTGGAGTTGACTTGAACATCAAGGAAAGTAATGTCAGCCTTTTGGATTGCCCAGTCATTATCTATTTATCTCTTTATACTGCATTTTATTATCCTTTTGTTACAATTTATCATTATTTCCTGGTTTTCAACCCAGGCAGTTTGGCTGTCAACTAAGCTTGGACTACCTTCTTATCTAACATTTCTTTTATAATGATTTAGTGGCTATGCTCTTGATATAGCAATGGTCACCCCTGATTGAGTTGCTCATTGAAAACAAAACTCAATCAATTGTTTTTTCTGATGTCTAGGCTGAGCTATGTGCGCCCCATTGTATTCCTGCTTACTTTTCTCTATTCTGCCTCTTTTTGAACGTGGATTTTGTTATTTTTGTTAGATCCATTTGGAGGAGGGTCCTGGTGATATACTTGTATTTTTGACTGGGCAAGAAGAGATCGAATCTGTAGAGAGACTTGTCCAGGAGCGAGTTCAACAGTTACCTGAAGGCAGTCGAAACCTTCTGGTTATTCCCATGTTTTCATCTTTACCATCAGAGCAGCAAATGCGAGCTTTCAGGCCAGCTCCATCCTGTAGCCGTAAGGTATTTACGCTGATATATGTTTTTTTTAGTAGTATATGGATTAGGTGGTTGGTATATGTTTTAGAAGGATGCTCAATGGCTTATGAATTACAAGAAAACAAACCTAATTGTGGAGAACGCTCAACCCAGAGAGAATGTTGTGGTTTGTGAATTTTAGGAAATTTAGGGTTGATAAAAAAGAATTATAGGAACTTTAGGGTGAATGTGGTGCAATTGTTTAAAAGGCGCGCCTAGGTGCATAGGCAAGGCACGTTTTAGGGTATGCACCTCGCCTAGGTCCTAAGCGCAACAGTTTCAAAAGGCGTGCGCCTGGTGTGCCTGATGTTCCTTGTGCCTTAGCCCAGGCGTGCACCTTTTTTAAATTTTTGCGCTTTTTATTTTTTGAACCTAGCGATTGGGATGGGCGCTCCGCCTTCGGACCCTGGCCAAGCCCCTCGAGACAAGCCCAAACAAGTCCATGTTAGGGTCTTAAATTCTTAATCTTCACACAAAAATAATGATTTTATAATTTTAATTGCCTTTTAAGAAGATATTTTATTATGATTGAATGAACAACATTAGCAAATAGGGGTTCTTGGAGCAATTAAAATTATAAAATCATTATTACTTGTGTGAGGATTAAGAATTTAAGAACCTAACATGGACTTGTTTGGGCTTTCCTCGAGGGGATTGGTACAAAGGTGTGTCGTAGAATCAGGAATGCAATATGTTTTACATCACACTAGCTATTTGAAGTAATGCAGTTGAGGAAAAAAAGAGATTGTGAGTGTTACATGCTTGAAAATGTTTTATATGTTTGATTTTATTTTTAAAATTTTCATTTGAATATGCTTTACATGTTATGTTTATGTATTTTAATCTTAGATAATAGGTTTTTTAAAACATTTATTTTAAAATTAAGTTTATATTTTTATTAATATTATGTTCACTATTTTTTTAAATTTTCTTTGCATTTTTGGCATTTTTTGAAATATTTGACATTTTGTTTATTTTTTGGCTTTTTTTTTGTATTTTTTTGCCTTGCTTCAAAAGGCGCGTGCCTTGCCTTGTGCCTCAGGTGCAAATTGCCCCTTGCGCTTTTAAAACACTGATGTGGTGGGAAAAAAGAGGAAATTAAAGATACAATTATGAGAAGAAGAGATTAAAATTTGGACAGAGAAGAGATGGCAAATATTGCAACTTTAGATATAAAGAGATAGGAAAGAGAGAAAAATGGCACTCTTACCTGTAGGCAAATGAGTCAGCGAATTTGTTGGTAAACCTTGGAGTTTGTGAAACAGAAGCTCCTGAAAGTGTTCTCTTGTGATCTTGCTCAAGTCTGATGTTTCAGCTGCCATGCTCCTTGTCAGGTTCCTTTGTGGCCACTCTACAATTACGTCTCAGTCCCCTTCAATAATCAGATCCTCCTTTCTCAATCTCAGCCCTCAGAGTACTGCATGCAGTTCAGCCTTAATAGCATTATCAATGCCTAACAGACCAAAGAACCCAAATAAGTTCTATCATTCATGGTTTCTGATTGCACCTCTTACTTTTGATAGCCTGGGATTATCCAAGCTTCACTGATCGAAGTTTTACTTGAAATTCTGTTTTTGAGGTGCCAATGCAACCACTTGGCACTTGCTATTCCCCCAAGGATATATTTGGAGTAACAAGAGAACTCTAAAGTCTTTACTTGATGGATGATTCTTATCYCCATCAATCCCACTATAGCCTCTACATTGATACTTGCCAGAAAAATTCTGGAATTTTGTTCTTCCCAAATTGTCTAGAGAACAGCTCCTCTTGTGCACCTCCATAATATCTTCCCCCTTCTTCTAGGTGGGGAGAAGAAAGAAGGCCGTTCATCTATATCCTGTGGAGGGGGGAAGGGGTCCACCTGGATCTAAACAAATCAAAAAAGTGTTCCTAAATACCATTCCAGAAATTGACAGGAGATTAGTAGGTGGGTAGTGGTTTGGCAACTTTCCTTGCAAACAAGGCAACACGATTTTCTTTTTAATATTTACTTGTGCTTTCATCATGGTTTTTTGCACATGGTTATGTCAGTGTAAAATTTTGAGGATGGTTGATATTATATGCCTGAATGTAGTTTTTGATGTTGTGAGTGGCTTTTTATAGGTTAGAACTTCTTGTTGGCTGTTGCACTTTGCACTTCTGTTATTGCAGTGTGTTTGTCTTGTAAAGCTTCCATTTTTCAAATTTATGTTTACCTTGTTTTTTTTGATACTATAAGTTTATGTTTACCTTGTTAAAACTTCTATTTCAAGTTCATACTTATCTTGTTCAAACTTCATATTTCAAGTTTTGATTTTATGTACAGCTACCAATTAATATGCTTTCTGTATTATATAGGTCATATTGGCAACAAATATTGCTGAGACATCAGTCACAATTCCTGGAATCAAGTATGTTATAGATCCTGGGCTGGTAAAAGCACGCAGTTACAATCCAATTACAGGGATGGAGTCCCTGATTATTATTCCAACATCCAAAGCGCAGGCTCTTCAGAGGAGGTAAGCATGCTAGATCATGGTTGACGATGATTCAAAGGGTTTGGATCTTATAATACTTAGAAGAGCTTATATTTTCATGTTTATGTCATACTAGTGAAGGGGTCTCTTACCATAGTTGTCGAGGTGTATAGCCAAGTTGCCTGGTTTTTGACCAAGAAAAAAAACTAAGCATAGTTATCCTTCTTTTCTTGTTTTTCTCTCTCCTCAAAACTCTTGTCCTTTACATCTCAACAATAAAACTCTAAAAGTAAATGTGGGTTAGAGAATTAGAAGAGAAGAGAGGGAATATAGAAATAAGGGAGAAAAGAAAAAATGCAACAAAGGTTCACGTTGAGAATAAACGCAGAAGGATGGAAATGTTAACCAAACAAGGAACAAACAGATCGAATTTGTATTGGGGGGCAACAAATGAGGAATTTGGGACCTAATTTGCTGTATATCATGTATATATGTGTATTTGGGGAATGGTAGCTATGGCTGTCTAGGGTCTTCTGGAGTTAATACCCCTTCTTGTATGTCTCTTGTTTCATTTTTTGTATTGGAAATGATAACTTTCATTTTAATTAGTAAGAAGTACAGAATAAGCACCTGAAAAAGGAGTGCCGAACTCCACATAGCAGTCCATTATTACAGTGCTGCCCTAAATAATTCAGCCTTGATTGATCCTTGTTTGGCTAAACCATCAGCCAATCCATTGGCTGACCTTCTAACCCAATTAAATTTTACATCATTTTACCTTTCCAACCACCATATTTCTCTCATGGTTTGCCTATGTGTACAGACCCCTAAATTTCCTTCCTGAATCCATCCAATTATCAATCTTGAGTTTTGCTTCAATACGATGGAGGCTCAATTGTTTAGCCAATTTCAACCCTTGAAGGAGGGCCAATAACTCAGCTCTTAACAAGTCTCCTACCCCTAATGGCCCCAATATAGGACTTAGAATCTTTCATTTCCATCCCTTGGATCTTTGCCTACTGCCGATGGCCCCGGGTTACCAAGTGAACTCCCATTAAAATTCAGCTTAATTATTTGCTGTGCAGAAGGTGCCCAACTTTCCTGAACTATAGTTTTAGACCTTGAAGAAGTTGCTACTGCATTCCAGCCCCTGGATGTATCATCAACTGAGAACTCCTTAAATAAATCCATTATTTTAACCCAATGTGCTACTTTGATGGTAATGCTGTCAATGGTTTCCTCTTTTGACTTTCCTGCCCTTGAAAGATCTGGTTGTTTCTTTCTTCCCAAACCACCTTTAAAATTGCTGCTCTCCATCCTCCCTTTTCTTGGTTGTCTAAAGAAGCTTTGCATCAAAGAGGCCTGCCACACTAGGAGGGGGAATCCACCTGCAACTAAAGAGAGAAGAAAACTACTCCCAAATACTAGAGACAAAAGAGCAGGAGATTAGTTGGTGTTCAGCTGTCTCACCCATAGTACAAGACACAAACATGAGGAGATAGGCACCAATTTGGCCTTCTTTTTTGAAGTCCATCACAAGTGTTAATAAATCACTGTTTTCAAATAAATATAAAAAACAGAATAAACACATAAGAAGACTAAAAAACCCTTTTAATTCATTCTCTCCTTAAAACATGACTTGCAAGATGTATAAGGAGGCAATAGGGCTTAGGTTCTTGTTTAACAAAGTTACAAAATTGCCACTGGCAAGCTTCAGCCCATAGAAAATATCATAATTCCAATTGCTTACTAATATAAACTAAAAAAGTGCATTCAACCCCCTCCCTCACCCACCAAAAGGGTGGGGGACATTTTATTTGTAGTTAGAACCAAGAAAGCATGTAGTGTTTGTTTTCTTTCCTCTTCCCATCAAAAGAAGTCATTTCATTTTTCTGCTAAGAAGATTACAATAGTATCATAGACAGGGAAAGAAAATATCAAATGCACACACACACATCATAGGTTGTTTGCTGGAACATAATTGATTTCTGTTACTCTGTTTAATGCAGTGGTCGCGCAGGGCGTGAAGGGCCTGGGAAATGCTTTCGGTTATACCCAGAGAACGAGTTTAGTAAACTTGTAGATTCCACTGTGCCAGAGATCAAGCGTTGTAACCTTTCAAATGTTATATTGCAGCTCAAGGCTTTAGGTGTTGATGATATTATTGGGTTTGACTTCATGGAAAAACCATCAAGGTGAATTAAATTGCCCTGGTGTGCTACCTTTTTCTGCAAGGATGTTTGCACTGATTATTATTGTTCCTAAATGAAAACCTTTATATAGCATGGCCTTAATCCTAATGCTGCATTATGAGCTGTATCTTTGTTTCTAAATCTTCAATTAAAGAAAAAAACGAAAGAGTGTTTTACACAACTTATTTATGGCCTTGCATAAAGTGTGAATTGAGGTGCATCTGGACAATGACATTTTTTTTGGTAGGAAACAACAAATTTTATTAAATATAAACAAAGCAAGATGTACAATTCTTAAGTACAGAATTTTAGCAGTCACCACTATCTCTCCCCATACAGGGTGTTACAACTCGGTCCAAAAAAATGTTTCTATTAACACCCTGCTTGACTAATGTATCAATCAATACTCACTGATTTTTTGTGTAAACCTCTAGTCAGCCAACTCAATTTCATAATTTCATTCCTATATGTCCACACAACTTGCTCATTATTTACCAACCACCCAATCACCACTTAGAGTTGCCTTCGGTTATGATTTTATTCAGGTTCATTTCTTTAATTTTCTGCATCCCTTGAATAACCACCATGAGTTCTGCTCTTGTATAAAATCATTGCGAAGGTATTATCTCTCAGGATCAGGCATGTTCTTCCTATCGTTATTACTTCCAACCAAGGGGCCTGTGTAGAGGTGTAAATCGGGTTGTGCCGCCCGCGGCCCGTCACGAACTTGGACCAGCCCGGCATGACACGGCACGATCGAACGGGCTGTGCCACTTGCGGGCCGGCATGACCCAGCCCGTAGCCCGACCCAGCACCACCCATATATATATAATACATATTATATATATTATATTATATTATATAAATTATAATTATGTATTTTTAATTTTATTATACTAATTTATTTAATTATTGTATATATAAGCAATTGTATACACAAAATTCATATAAAATTAAAATTTTAAGTTTTTTATCAATTTTTTTAAATAGATAGCTTTGGCCCGATGCACGGCCCAACCTGACCTAAGGCTCAGCCTGGCCCGTGGCATAGCACGRCACCGTGCCATGCTGGCCCAGGCTGACCCACTTTACACCTCTACCTTTGTGCAAGGAAGGCAAATTGTGGATCAAATTTTGATAACCAATGAATGTGTGGAGGATTTGAGGAGATCAGGGAGGAAATGAGTTGTTTGTAAGCTTGATCTAGAGAAAGCATATGATATGGTGGACTGGTCTTTCTTGTGGGAGGTGATGGGTTGTTTTGGATTTGGAAGAAGATGGTGCAAATGGGCGATGGGGTGCTTGAGGACATGTCAGTATTCAATCCTGGTGAATGGGACAATAATGGATTTCTTCTTGGCCTTAAGGGGTATTAAACGGAGATTTTCTTTCTCCTTTTTTGTTCACTTTGGTAGCAAATGTGTTGGGGAGATTGATGTCAAAACTCTAGGAACTTAATAAGAGGTTGGAGAACTGGCAGGGAAGGGGTTCCAATTACTTATAGTTTGTTGGTGATACAATTCTCCTTTGTGATGGTGGTGATTTGAGTTGGATTAGGAATCTTAGAACTGTGGTGCAACTTTTTGAGCGGATGTCAAACTAGAGGTGTAAATCGGGTCGTGCTAGGCCGACCCGACCCGCGCAAAGAGGTGCAAATCGGGTTGTGCTGCCCGCCGCTCGGCCCGACCCGATGGTCACAGGTCATGCCGTGGCTCGGCACGATTGTATGGGCTATGCTGCCCGTGGCCTGCGACACGACCCATACAATCATTTTCAATTTTATTTAATTATTGTATATATAAACATTTGTAACATCAAAATTCATATAAAATAAAAATCTTAAGATTTTTTTTCAATATTTTTAAATAAATAGCTTTGGCTTGGTCCACAGCCTGGCTTGGCCTAAGGCATGGCACAGGCCCACGCGGGCTTGGGTTGTGTCGGGCCGACCCCCCAAAATACCTGTTGTTGCTTGTGATGAATGAGAGAGAGAGAGAGGTACGAATGATAGAAAGAAAAGCAAACTCAGTACTGGCAGCCGCCAATCTTCTATTTATATTAATCTTTATAAAAAAGGCAAAATTACAAGTATGCCACTGGCGGCATATCCTTGGATAAGAACAATAAGAAAAGAAAGAAAGAAAGGACTAGTAGCTGAAACTGTCCCACTAACATCAGTTACAAGGAACACTCAAGGCTTACAACACTCCCCCTCAAGTTGGGCTGAAGATGTCTATCATGCCCAGCTTGTCACATAGCTCATTGTGCCGCGAACACAGAAGTCCTTTTGTGAGGACATCAGCAAGTTGTTCCTTGGAGTTGACA
>NW_010729075.1:7565927-7597769 GCF_000365185.1 Nelumbo nucifera
TCTTTATCATCTGCCTTCTTAGGATCACCTTTCTTCCCTGTTGGGCTGTTATTCACCGCAGCCAAGGCAACTTGTTGCTCCCCCTCGGCTGTAACCATCACACTTCGCATGCTTTTTTCAGATTGGACAAGGGAGTGTACTTCGTGTACTGTAGGCAATTCTTTGCTTCCTAGAATTGCACCCTTAATGGTTCATATACAGGGTTCAGCCCTAACAAGAAAGCAAATATTCATTGCTGAGAGATCAGCTTCCTGTAGGCCTTAGCATCATCATCGTGCTTCCACTCTATGGCCTGATAATGGTCCAACTCCTTCCATATGGAGGTAAGAGCTGAATAATATGAGGACAAGCTATGGTTTCCCTGTTTACAGGTAGAGGACTCAACTTGTAGTTGGTAAATCTTGGCATAATGCCTTTGCTCAGAATAGGTACTTCTGGCCTGTTCCCAGATCTCACTGGCGGTGTCTGCCCACATAAAATTCTTCTTCACATCAGTTTTTATAGTTGTGAGGAGCCAATACATCACCATACTGTTTTCTTGGTCCCACCTATCATGTTCAGTTGTATCACCCTTGGGTTCTTTCACTCTTCGATTGATGTAACCGGCCTTACCCCTTGTTGTTACATAGAGTTTTACACTCTTAGCCCACTCCAGGTAGTTCAGACCATTCAAGGGGGTAATTGGCATGGAAAAAACCATGGTTTCACCTCCCATACTTGCTGTGTTGCAAGTTGAGGTGTTCCCCGGTGAGGTCAGTTCATGACTTGCCATTGAATATTACAACCAACCAGTCCAAATGCCACCTAATAGCACAACCGCCACAATTGGAATGTGGCAACTCAGGATTTACTCTTGGAATGTGAGCAACAGACTATTGAATATTGTTGAGAGCACAAGAACTACTGCTGAGAATGAGAGATCAATCACTACAATGTCCAAACAGAACAATATATAGTCCGGTCATCGGTTCAACACCACCAATACAGACATTACTGTCAGTCTGAATGTGGTTCCCCCACTCTAACCATCCAATTATTCAAACTAGTAATCATAWAATCAAGGCATAAGCCCTACGCACCATTGGATAAAGAATACTGAGATAAATTGAAACAAAACCACACCTGTTCAGCACTAGATCAGAACCTGCTAGGGTTTCATTGCACCATCAACACCCTCCTTTGATTAGGGTTTCAACAGACCAGCACCATCCCACGGCCAGACACAGCTAGGGTTTTCAGTAACTCTCGCATGGAGCCACTAGGGTTTCAGCAGAAGTACAGCCACAGGACTTACTAGGGTTTCTGCAAGCACAGCCGCCAGAGAAAATTGAAAACACAAGCCGCCGCTAGGGTTTTTTTTTCTTCTGAAACAAAAGTAGCCACGTCCAATCGCCTTTGGAAAGACTGATGCTAGGATCGTAGGTCTTCTCCAACCCAGAAATTCTGCTCTGATACCATGTTGTTGCTTGTGTTGATAGAGAGAGAGAGAGAGAGAGAAAAGAGAGGTACGGATGATAGAAAGAAAAGCAAACTCAGTACTGGCAGTYGCCAATCTTCTATTTATATTAATCTTTATAAAAAAGGCAAAATTACAAGTATGCCCCTGGCGGCATATCCGAGGATAAGAACAATAAGAAAAGAAAGAAAGAAAGGACTAGTAGCTGAAACTGTCCCACTAACATTTGTTACAAGGAACACTCGAGCCTTACAACAATACCCCAACCCAACACGACCCCGTTTTACACCTCTACCCGTGCAAAGAGCGGGTCGTGCCTCTCCCTTGGGATAATTTGGGGGGTCAGATTGGCACGGCCTATGACCCGAACTGGGTCGTGGGCTTGGGTTGAGCGGGCTGCATGTCGAGTTGGGTTGGGCTATAGGCTTGGGCCGAACCGAGCGAGACTTTTTTTTTTGTTTTTTTTGACATTTTGATTTTTTTTACTTTTTTGCTAAGTAAAACTAAAATACTTAACTTTCCTTTGGGAACAAATTGAAAAAATAAAAATTCTAACAAAGAAATGAAAAAATACTTAACAAAATACAAAATGGACAATAAGTTGGAAAAAATATTGGAATTTTATTTCATTTAAATCTGGAACTTGAACAATACAATGGTCAAAAAATACTTAACAAAATGAATAAAATATAAAAAATATAATACAATTACAAATTGAAAATAAAAATGTCATTGTTGAAAAAATAACAAATAGTTTAAATAAAATTGAATAACAAAATTTACAATAATTTTAAAAAATGCTACAAAATTATTGAGTATACAAAAAATATTGTCTTCATCATTTTTCTTCAAGTTCTACACCTCCATCTCCATCTTGATTTTGATCATCTGTTTTAGGTGAATCATTGGGTCTATTGTCATGCCCTCCTTTGTCTTATAATCTCTTGTACAAATTGTCATTTCCCAATCTTCCTCAAGTATAATATCTTGCGGCATTTTTGCATTATAAAAATTTGTTTGTAGGGAATACAACTTTCTAACATAAAATAGGTAGAATTCCATCCATGTTGAACATCTAGCAAACAATGTTTTATATTTTAAAGCATAATTATGATATAAATATTTAAATTCTTGTTTTCTTTCTCCAAAACTTATATATATATATATATATTCTAATTTTAGAAACATGATGAGAAATAATATTTAAAGCATCTTGAATACATTAATTTAAGATGTGACACACACATTTAATATGAAATAATTTTCCATGTAAACATGGTTTTAATTGAGATTTTAAAATATTTATTGCTAAATCATTATTACTAGCATTATCAAAACTAATAGAAAAAAGTTCATTTCAATTCCATAAGCATGTAAAGTATTTAAAATACTTGTAGCAATAGTTGTGCCAGTATGTGGCCATTCAAGCCTAGTAAAAGTTAAAATTCTTTTTTGTAAAAGCTAGTTTTCATCAATAAAATGACCAGTAACAGAAATATGACTTATATTAAATTTAGAGGTCCAAATATCATAAATAATTGCAACTCTAGAATTAAGATTTGATAAAATAGAAATTAAAATTTGTTTATATGAATAAAAAATTTTCAAAGCATTTGCTCTAATAGTATTTCTAGATTTTTTTTTTAAATTGAAGATTTACAGAATTATGTAAATTTTTTTCAAGTTTACTATACTCAACTAATAAAAATGGTTGTTCAGCATGTACAATATATTTTGCAAATTCTTGCCTCATTTTTTCTTGTGAATATTTAAAAGTACCAAAACCCCCACGCCCAATTTGTGTTTGTGATTTTTCTTTCCCTTCTTATTTCTCATGTGTGAGCAAATGTCATCCCTAGTCACTCCTACATTTTTGGCAAACGACCATTTATTCCTTCCCCTCAACCTCTATTTTAAATAATTTCCAAACCTGGCTTGTCAATTTAGTTCCCTTCTTTTTCCTTCCCCTAGTAGTAGTACTAGGGGTGGGAACTTCAGTAATGTCAGTAGCATCCATATCAATGCTAACGCTATCATGTTGTGACTGAACATCATTTCCATTGAACATGCTTGGAATTGGTTCCATTGGACATACTTGAGCAAGCCTTCTTCTTGTTGAAACTTGAAAAAAGTTGAGACTTGAGAATTGGAGAGTAGAGAGAGAGTATTGAGAGTTTGAGAGTGTATGGGAGATTGAGAGAGTATGAGAGAATTGCTGAATTGGTGTGATGAGAATGGTGGAGGATAGGGCTATTTATAGGAATTGAAAATAATTTAATTGTCGAAAATACCCTAAAACTAGCTATTTTTAGTTGTTGGGAGGCATTTTTGCTATTTTTTCTCCCCTAAAGCCAAAATACATAAACACCCCCTCTATTATAGCTTATTGGGGGTATTTTTGTAAAAAAATYCCAAAAAGCTAAAACTAGTTGTTGGGGGTCCCCAACGGCTAGTTCCTTTGGCGGGCCATGCTCAACCCACTATGGGCCGACGGGTCGTGCTGTGTGCTGGGCCATGTTGGCACGTGGGCCATGGGTGGCACGGAACACACAGTTGTGCCGTGGCGCGCCGGCCCATGGACCTAAAACCCCCGGCCCAACATGACTCGCACGATCGTGTCGTGCCTGGCACAACCTGGTGCCGTCGTGCTGGGCCGCGAGTGGCATGACCCGATTTACGCCTCTATATCAAACTTAAAGGTTAACTTTGAGAAAAGTCAGAGTGGTGGCTCGGTTTGGCATGTTAGCTAGGTAGTCCCATTGATCAAAAAAATAAATAAATAAAGACTTTGAGAAAAGTTTCATTGTTGGAATTAATATGGGGGAGAGGGGGATGGACGAGTGTGTTAATATTCTGGGGTGTGTGGTTTCCAGTTGGCCTATGAAATTCCTAGGTCTCCCCCTAGGTGATAACCTTGGGAAAGTGAGCTTCTAGATCCCTGTGGTGGAGAGGTTTGAAAAGAGACTTGCCTTGCCTCTTGGAAACAGAATTATTTATCCATGGAAGGACTAGTGATTTAAAAAGGCGCGCCTAGGTGCACAGGCGAGATGCATTTTAGGGTAGGCACCTCGCCCAGGTCCTAGGCGCGCACCTTTTGAAAGCAATTAAAACTATCTTCTTAGAAAGCAATTAAAACTATCTTCTTAAAAAGCAATTAAAACTATCTTCATTCTAATAAAATATCTTCTTAAAAAGCAATTAAAAGTATAAAATCATTATTTTTTGTGTGAAAACTAAGAATTTAAGACCCTAACATGGACTTGTTTGGGCTTTTGCCTCGAGGGGCGTGGCACAAAAACAGCTCATAGAATCAGGATTATAATATGTCACATTAGCTACTTGAAGTAATGTAATTGAGAAAAAAAGAGATTGTGTTTTATATGCTTGAAAATATTTTATATGTTTGATTTTATTTTTAAATTCTCATTTGAATATGCTTTACATATTATGTTTATGTTTTTTAATTTTAGATAATAGGTTTTTTAAAACATTTATTTTAAAATTTAAGTTTATATTTTTATTAATGTTATGTTTAATAATTTTTGGATTTTTTGCATTTTTTTATTTGGATTTTTTTAATTTTGTGCCTTGCTTAAAAAGGCACTCACCTCACTTTGCACCTTGCGCCTTAGTGCAAATTGACCCTTGTGCCTTTTTTGCGCCTTGCACTTTTAAAACACTAGGGAGGACGGGTCACCTTAATTAGGTCCACTCTAGCAAACCTACCTATGTATTTCTTGTCGGTTTTTAAAATCCTCAGTGGGATAGCAAGGAAGTTAGAGAACCTAATGCTGGTCCTTTTGTGGGAACCAGGGGAAGAAAAAAAAGGATCATAGGGTTAGGTGGGAAGTGGTGTGTAGGAGCAAGAAGCTAGGGGGTCTGGGAATTGGGAATGTACAGAATCGGAACTCAGCGTTGTTAGGCAAATGGCTTTGGAGATTTCCTCTTGAGAAAGAAAAGCTGTGGGCAAAGGTAGTGGTGAGCATCCATGGATTAGTGGCAAATGGCTGGAACACTGGAATTAGAGCAAGGACTTCAAGGGCATCCCCATGGAAATCCATCCAAGCCATCCTTCCGTTGTTCTTGCCTTGGATCAGGTATAATTTGCATTCAACCTTCTTGGTTCCTTCCAACTCAAGGTCTGGATTTGATTGGGATTTGGGATTTAGAAGGGCAACTGGAGATTCTGAGTTAAATAGTACCTTGTCTCTTTTGGGTGTTCTGGGTGGGGTGTTTTTGGATACCTCCCAAGCTGATAAAAGAATTTGGATTTTGGACTCCCACTCCTCATGGTTTGTTTACTTGCTCATCTTTCTTCAATTCCATAACCCAACCAGTAGTTAGTGGGGGTCTATCTTTTCCTTCGAGGATTGGATGTTTTTGCTGGGAAGCATACCTGGAAAGAATCAACTTGCTTCAAGGAAAAAGACCAAAGAGTTGTTCGTCTCCCTATTGGTGCCTTCTTTGTAAGGTTGATGGTGAGAGTTGCTATCATTTATTGATTTCCTGCTCCTTTGTTMAAGGTTTATGGAAATGGTTTTCTTCTTTGTTTGGTTGCAGGTGGGTCCCACCACCAGATGTGAAAAGCTTGTTTGCTCTGTCCTTCCTCAGATTGCCAAAGAAAAGAGGAAGAATAATGTGGCGTTGTGTAAGGGCTGCTATTATATGGATCATCTGGAAAGAAAGAAATTTCAGACTATTCTCGGGGAAGGAGAGAAACAAGGAATCTATTCAGGAGGTGATTTGTTTCAGGGTAATGGATTGGTTCAAATCTTTGGAACTCTTCAACAATGTATCAATAGATGATTTGTCCAGAAACTGGAGAGAAGTTGCTTTCTCAGTCCTGGTTAAGGAGGTATCAGTCCCAGTTTGGTTCCCCCTCCAAGCGGCTTTCACAAATTGATCTTTGATGGGAGCAGCTTTGGTAACCCAGGGCCCTCGGGTATTGGAGGTGTGTTAAGGGATGAGAAAGGGATAATAATCGCCTTGTTCTCAGGCCCTATTGAAGCTGGTGATTCTCTTAGATCTGAGATTTTGGCAGCTTTAGAAGGTGTGCAGAGAATTAAGGACCTAAATATATGGAAGTTGATCATTGAAGAGCTGGTGGTGGAATGGCTGAAGGGAGACAACAATGGGTTGTAGGTGTACAGTAATGAGAAGAAAAAAATTCAAGTGGCTAATGGAAGATATGGAAGTTAAGGTTAATTGAGTTAAGAGATGCGCAAACTCCCTTGCTGATGGGTTAGCAAAACAAGGGGTTAACAGAGAGGTTATCTCCTCCATTTGTATCCTTTTCTCTGTTTAATGAATTATTCTGTTATTGATAAAAAAAAGTTCTCCTCTTGTTGAATCACCCACACCAATTGGTCCCGAGAATAATGCAATCACATGACCTTCATCTCTAAGGACCCCTCCCACCCCAGAAGGCTCTGGATTCCCAAGAATACTGCCATCAAAATTAAATTTTGTGAATCCCCTTTCTGGTGGTATCCATTTCTTTTGCATCACTAAATGCGATGCATTCTATTAATGCCTCCTTACTTCTCAAATATTTTAGCATTCCTCTCCTGCTGAACTGTCCAATAAGTGCTGCTCTAGTACACCTCCACATGATTCTTCCCCTTTTCTAGGCTATGAAAATGATAACAAAGAAAATAAATTAGTCATGCTTGAAAGAGGGATTCACCTGCATCCAGAAAGAGAGAAAAACCATTCTAAAATACATGCAACAAATGGGTAGGAGCTTAGTAAATAATAACAAATCTTATCAGAAGTTTTGCCCAGAGCACACCGATTTGAGGATAAGCACCAAATGACCTTGTTTTTTGTATTTATTAATTTATGAAGGTGCCTGTGTAGTTAAATCTATTGCACACTTTGGAAATGTAGAGTTTGAAAAAAATGTCCGGTTTCAAATATTTGAATTATGGGAAAAACCTATGAAATGGTCTACAAATTCAACTATCCATGATTTTTCTTTAAAACTATTATTTTTTAACAGCTATGGTCCTCAACTCAACTAAACCTTGTCCAATTATATGGGGTCAGTCACATAAATCCTGTTCTGTTCAATTCCTGCAATTTTTTTACCATTTTGATATCTGTTGCTTATTTTTCTCTAAAAGAATGCAATTTTATTGTAACTTCCTTTTAATCACTTGTTGAGTTAAGATTACATTAATTATCCACTTTGGTTAAGGGTCTATCCGTGTTCCCCTAACAGTTATTTTCCGTTTAGAAGTTGAATACTAAAATCTTGCTGCTGAACTTCTGCTTGTTAGTAATGCTGACTATTTCATAAAATTGAACAGGATGGCTATAGTCAAATCTTTGGAGCAGTTGTATTTGCTAGGTGCTCTGACTGATGATTACAAACTGTCAGATCCAGTTGGGCATCAAATGGCCCGTTTACCCTTGGACCCAATTTATTCAAAAGCTCTTATATTAGCTAATCAGTTCAACTGCTTGGAAGAAATGTTGATAACTGTTGCAATGCTTTCAGTGGAATCTATTTTTTATACTCCTCGCGAAAAGTTGGAAGAGGTATTTTCCCATTCCCAACTTATTTCATTTTGTGTTTTGATGTGCAATTCTTGTATGATGAAGTGACTGCATTACATGTTTGGATGTAGTTATTGGATCTTTAGAGTTAAATATGCTAACCATCTCCCTCCACACACACATACACACACACACACAAAGAGAGAGAGAGAGAGAGAGAGAGAGAGAGAGAGAGAGACTGATGATAATTTGTGTTGATAATTTTCAACATGGATTCCCAGCAAAATACCAGGCTTTGGTGGTGCAGGTCCAATCCAAAGAACTTTCACCTTGATCATTTTTATCAAGGAATTTGTAAAAAGATGCACAAGAAAAGTGACCTAAAATATCCAGGCTCCAGATTGTTTGGTCATCTCCATGTGGATTAATGAAAATAGGTTTGAGGATTTCTAGTAGACTAATGATCTCAAGTGTTTCATGGTCTTTCAATCATCTCCCGAACCTGAAGTCCCATGAGACATTTGAGTGTGACATGAGGCTATCAATGAAAGAAATCTGTTTTGTAAGTGGTTATGGCATATAATCTTGGAAAACAAACACACAAGGGTTCACTCCTCACCTCGGCCACTTTCCAAGGGCATTTATGAGTGACTCTGATCGCTAGTCCTACATCCCAACCATTATGATGCATCCCATATTTGCTTCTTATTGTAACCACAGGAAATTTATTTCTTCTGAGAACCTCCAGAGCCATTTACCCAATAATGCTGTATTTTTGTCCTTTATTCTTCTGATTTGAAGGCATCCATTCTCCTTAACCCTGCACATGCTCTCCCAATTTAGCAAATCATCTTTCTTGCCCTCCCCTGGTTCCCTCAAAAAGTCCCTTAATTATCTTTTCTATAATTTTACTGCTCTCTTTGGTGCCCTAAGGACTGACAAGTAGAAGAGATGGATACTTGTTAGAATAGACTTTAAGGGTAAGTCATCCACCTAATGAAATGTTGTTTTTCTTCCATGGTACAATTATAGAGCTGTGCCCTACTCTATAATTGTCGTACATGTCTTTGAGACATTGCTTGAGTATTAAGCATACAGGTGGGTGCTGCCTGCTGGCAAATGCTACTTTGTTGTCAAAAGAAACAGAAAAAATATTTACTTTTTAGAAAGCCTTTTTACAAAGGATGTACAGCTCATTAAACTTGTTTGACCTTGTAATTGGGTTTGTTTTCAATTCCTGTATTTCAACTTCTGATTACATTCTCAGTTCTTCAAAAGCAGTCAGTTCTTTCATTAGAAGTTGGAATTAGCTAGACATTCTGATTATATTCTTGCCAACTGGTTAGGCAAGAGCTGCAAGGAAATGCTTTTCAAGTGCTGAGGGAGATCATCTCACTTTGGTGACTGTGTATCGGGCTTCTGCTGAGTGGTTGGAGAAGGTCAAAATGGCAAATAATAAAGACAAAACAGCTGAAAGAAGCCTTAGCAAATGGTGCAAGGAAAATTTTATCAATAACCGCTCCTTGAGACATGCTCGAGATATTCACAGGTTTTGAAAACTTTAAGCTCTATGCTGTGCTTTTAAATACTTTCAATGTGGATAAGTAGCTCTTTATGAGATCCAGTCATTTATTTGAATTCCTTTCTTTTTGACCCATATTTGTTTTACTTTCCTTGTAATGGCCTCACCGGGAGGGGGTGAATGTTGGTCTCTCCAACTAATCTCCCTGCTTGCCTGTTCAATATAAGAAAAGACATGAAGAGGTATGGGACAAAACATTTGATGGGTCCCATCTAGGAAATTTCTTGTTCCAAATTGGAACTTATGTAGATCTTCCTAGCCATTTGATTCAGTTTTTCCTCTTTTTTTTCCTTTTTTATGTGCTTTCTTACTTTTTTTATTCTTTTTTTGCAGTCAAATTCAAGGACATGTTGAACAAATGGGTTTTCGTGTTGCATCATGTGGGGATGACATGCTTCAGTTCCGTAGATGTCTTGCTGCTGCTTTTTTCCTTAATGCAGCATTGAGGCAGCCTGATGGATCCTACAGGTCTCATATTGTGATATATATTTCGAGAACTTAAAATTCATTTTCAACAAATGACGATGTCCAATTCATTGTTAGTTATCCTTAATAAATTTTCTCTCTACCAATCCAGATGGTTTGTTTTCCTAATAATTTTGCACAAGTTGATCACTAAGTCTTTTTGACTCCATATTTTTCTAAATTGACAAGGCCCACATATTGACAGTGAGTTGTCCCTTTAGTTGGTTTGATAGAAAGTAAAAGAGAAACAGAAAGTTGAGAGTAAGTTTTACAAGATTTGTTAGGTACATTCCCTCAACTTTTTGTATTCTTTTATTTTCTATTAAACCATRCATAGCTTTAGAGGAGAGAGATCTCTTTCTAATTTTTAACCACTTAATATTGCATTCTGGTTGGAGTGCAATCTTTAGTTTCTATATTTTCTCTAAATTCTTTATTTACTACACTGCTCGTCTTTGCTTACTAAATTTACCATGAGATTGGTGAAAAGGATGCATCGTTTCCTGTGGCACTTGGTTATTCTATCGCTAAATTCTTGCCTTTACCATTAAGGAGATGTTTTAATAATTTTGTAGTAGTTGGGCACTATTTTGGTAGCTTCTGAGCACACTATTTTTGTTTCAATATTTTCTGTGTAAATGCCTTCTTACAGAGTATTCTGTTCTCATCTTAAAAACTATAACCTGACAGGGCTTTGGCAAGTAGTCAGGTGGTGCAGATTCATCCATCTTCAGTGTTGTTCCGGACCAAGCCAGAGTGTATAATTTTCAACGAACTAGTTCGAACAAATCATAATTACATTCGCAATATAACAAGAATTGATCCATTGTGGTTACCTGAGTTGGCTCCTCAGTACTATGCAACACAAAATTAGGGTTTCTGGTACAAATCTTGAAGGTAAGAGCTAGTTCGTGGCAAAGAGCCTTTCATGTTTCTGCTGCACTGTTTGGGTTGCATATATTAAGTTTTTCAGTGTACTTTCTGCTACCACTATGGGTGTGCCATTGTGTTCCTGCTGCAGCCAGAATCATTTTCCTGTCTGTCTTGATTCAGCTAGTGTAGGCTAGCATACAAATAAAAAAAGTACTATAGTCTACCAATACATGTAGATGCTGCATAGGACCATGGGTCATCTACTTCTAGCCCCAAAATCAACCCAGTTGGGTGGTCCTATATAGTTTATTTCTCAACTTCTTTCATGAAGCATTTAGCACACCAGGCATTTGGATGGTGAGAGAGTGGATGTTAGGGTCATTTAATCTGATCTTTTGTTTGGCCTAATTGTCTAGCATAAACTTTTCTCATATAGGACCTATTGGACAAATATATATTACCCGTAGTTGTCAAGATCCACCAGGCAACAAGGTGCCCATGGAGGGTTGCCTCGCCCAAGAATATTAGTTATTTTATACAAGTCTCCACATAATGCTTTTATATTTTTCATTTTATGATATTATAGTGTTACAAAAAAGACATTGCGAAACTAAATTATTCATTTTGTGGGTTTGTAGTATTTTCATAATTCATATACTAGCTTCTTTTTATTATTTTCTTATTTGTTTGGGTTTGACTAGCGCACAAGTCAGTGGATACTCTCTGGAACTCTTGAAGACTAAAACCTGAACCAATAAGCAAGGGAGAATTTGAAAATTCTATCTGATCAATACACAAGCTTCTTCTTCTTGGACAAAAACAAGGGCTCAGCCCCTACTTTTTCTATGTTTTCTTTTCTTTCTTCTTTTCCTACTCGTGAATATGTTGATATTTTATGTTTTGATATAAAGTCTAGACCTATTTGATGAAAGACCATTGGTAATTATTAGTGAACGATGGTTTTGCTATGAAACTTATGGAATTAACCTAGGAGTTAGGATTTTTGTTTAAAAGAAAATCTATTACCTGGGTGACAAGGTGTTCCTGTCACCTAGCTTTGCCTTGCGCCTACCTGTATATGTACTTCTGTACCATTTAGAACTTGTTGATTAGTCCTGCTCTTAATTCTTAGGTTTTGTGCCATTTTCAATGCTTGTATTTCTGATCTGTTTACTTTGTTGGCAAATAGGTCAGCAGTGGATTTGATTCCCCGTAGATTCTATTCTCCTCTTATGAGAGATGGCAATTAGGAACCTGAAGATAATTACATTTTTGCTTCTTGTGTGGATGACTCTTCAATGGTATCCTCTCTAACTTCAACTTTGCACCAGAGCATCTCTAAATCCTTGGACAAGTCTGATCTGTCAAAAGGACAAGTTGAGGACATGAATTTGCGCCCTGTCCTCCTAAGTGGGCCAACAGCTGTTTAGTGAGGAGAGCTATACATCTACACGTCAATTGCAGGCGGCATTTTTTCCGACCTTTCACTGGAACTCTAATGGTTCAAAGCACACAGGTTTCGAGGGACTTAAACGTTTTACCCATGGTTCTGTGTTTGCTGTCTCATCAGGTCAATTTGACTACCTTTCCTGAATGTACTTCTGACTAAGATGTGCTGTTACATCAAACTGAACCTGCCTAAGGRCATCTGTCTTGGCTTGGGCCGAGCCTAATGATGCCATTTTGCGAAGGAGGTTGTAGACTTTCAGCTGTCATATTGCTACTAGTCTGGTACCCGGGTGGTTATTACATGGAATATGTAATTTGCTCCAGGAAGGTGGAAGAAAATTTATCTTGGTTCTAAATCCAACTTTATGGTTCTCTGCATTGTAAAATAAAGATTATTTAAGAAGTGCATAATTGAGAATCAATTTTTGTGGTTGCAAACTTACAACTCTATGAATTGTTGTATTCTTTCCAAAAGTAGATAATAGAAAACTATCCCGGTATATATGTTTCCTATTTCAGTGGAAGAGAACTTGGGAACTTTTGCTCTCTCTAGGCCGAAAGATGGCCATTGAGGGTAGAGATCAGTAATCTCTTGTTTTTCTTATTTTTTGAGAATTTATTTCTCCTGCAAGCCATGACTCATGACCTTCATTGTAATCATGAATCATCATCAGTTTCCTTCAGATCTGAAGAATATACCAGGTTTTTTCTTTTCTGGTTTCCTTTTCTAGTTCATATCTAAAGTTCTAAACAAAGACAAGTGAYGAAAGCTTTTCATTCTGGGCCTGTTAAAGGGTCTCCCAAACTACTAAGAAAATGGGCAGACTGATCCAAGCCCGGACCCTAAATTGTTTGCAAGAGCTAGACAGTTTTTAGCCTGGTAAGCGAACAATTCATTTGTTTTCTCTTCTCAAAATGTCTTATATCCTGAAAAAATTACAACTTCAGGCGTAATGCCATTACGCCAGTGCCGTGTCATCACCCCCTCCCCAAAAAACTGATTTGACACTTGCGTTAACCATATTGTATCAATATTTTGAACCTTTAACCTTGGATCGAATATGTATTGACCTCATTCAGATTTGGTTTTATCTTAATCCAACAATATTAAAAATTTAAAATACGTAAAATATTTTTAAGGAAAATTGTCTAAAACTTGCCATGAGTTTTCAGCATTTCTCTTAAACTCAACTTTTCAAAATGTCTAAAACTCACCATGTCAAACTTACCCTCTGTTAGTGCACCGGTAGTGCTTCTTAACAGAGATGTCTATATCAGTATAAATAACAATTTTCATGACCAAATTATCCTTGGATGGCGAGTTAGAGGAAAAAGGGTCTTTTTCAGTTTTCAATTGTCATATTTTCTTTTTTTTTTGCATTTTTAGTGTTTTGTTATAATTTTCAATGTTTTTTATAATTTCTGTTTTTATACATTCTTCTATTTTCTACAATCAATAATTTTTCCTGTATTTTTTGTTATTTATTTGCAATTTCTGTGTTTTTCTATAATTTTTTGTTTTTTCTACAATTTTTATTTTCTGATTTTGTTTTTCAATTTCTGTAGTTTCTATAATTTGAAAATAAATTTTTATTTTGTTTGCAATTTCTATAATTGTTTATATTTTTTGAAATTTCTGTATTTTTATGTATTTTATATTTGAAAATATGTTTTTTGGACTTTTTTCTGTTTTCCATGTCTAATTATTAAAATATATGTATACATTTTATATTTTTCTGTGAAGGTTAAAATGGTAATATATTAACACACGTTAGTTTGTTTAACGTCAAGTTAGTGACATTGTGAGTTTTAGACATTTTGAAAAGTTGTGGTGAGTTTAAGTGAAATGCTGAAAACTCAAGGTGAGTTTTAGACAATTTCCCTATTTTTATTGATAACCTTGGCCTGAATGTTAAATTTTTGTAAGGGTGTGAGCATTATTAGGTTAAAGCTGAAAAAATGAGTCGAAATTTTCAGTTTTGGTTTTCAGAATAAAAAATCTGCTTAACCAAAAAAAAAACTTAATTAACCAAATTTCATTATATAAAATGCAATATATAATATATTAATATATTGTATATAATATATTATAATAAAATTCAATTATAACCAAAATAAATGAAAACCAACAAAAAATGATTTTGATTATTTCGGTTTTCTTGTAATTTGATTTCAATTTGATTTTCATTGTTCATTTCGGTTTATTTAGTTTGGTTTTAATCAAATAAACCGAATACTCACCCCTAAGAGTACGATCTATTTATAGCCTCAAAGAAATCTTCTAGGAAACGGAGTTTAGATCTGCTCCCAACTAAACATGTTTCATAACCATACTTCTCTAATGGGGTCATATGAAGTGTGTTTGAGATATACAACAATAAATCATGTTGGAAGCATGTTGGAACATGTTTCGTTGGGAGCAGAAGCTAAATTGCTAAAAAGGCATGGGGCACCGGGTGACCTAATTAAGACCTTGTGCTCAAAGCAATTAAGGACTTCTTAATCAGGGTACTCCTGGTTAATGAAAAGAGTTAAAAGTGATAGGTAAAAATAAATGCTACCCTCAGCCCCACCCAAACATCCCAGGTGGATGAATAGGAGGGCAAACCACCTAGAATTTAGGAGGTTTTCTTTTCATGGTTCAAAAAAGGGTTTTTGTGTTTCAAAACCTTACCACCTCTTCTTAAAAATGAAAGTATTGACTTTAAAACATCATAGGTATTCTGATATGTATGCTTGTGGCTGTATTCTAAATCACATAGAACCAAGGTTTTGAAAACCAGATTGGACCGGATGGTCAGTCTGGTTGGCCCAGGAACTGGTCAAGCAACTGTTTCCATTGCACCCTAAAATGACTTTTGGGCCAAAAACCATTGATTTAGTCAGTGATCTGCTGACCTGAGCGATCAAACCATTGACCTAGATAACAGTTTTTGGCCATTTTTTACTTTAATTATTTTTTAATTGGAATGGACCATCCATTTGAACTAGACGGCCAGACCATTCAACCCAAGAATCAGTCCCCAAAACTGTTTCATATCCGGTCCGATTTTTAAAACCTTGCATAGAACCACAACAACCATTCCGTTCATGGTTCGTATTTTTGGGCCCAACAGTACAACACAATGTCAATTTTTCTGAGTCACAGGCATAAAAACAATTCATTATCGTCATTTAACTTTGATCGTACATCTATTCAAACAATAATATATATTATGTTAAAAATATGAAATAATATGTGAAAATACATATAGTATATTACCAATTATATATAATTATATATTTTCAGGTGTATAAAATATATATTACATTTTATGCAATATAGGAATATAGCCCAAAATACACAATCACTTTGCCACCTCCACCTTTTTTTTAACCATGTGGTTGTGTTCATAAAGTTAACTTTCAGTGTTCAGAACATGGTGATCTTGCTGGTACTGGAACCTAGAATCAGCAACAAAACAAAAATGCCTCCAAAACACTGGTTGTGTTTGTGAACCAGCTGAAACATGAAGACAACCAACCACGAAAAATAAACTCAAACATACATTATTAAAATGAAATCCATTATGAATGACTTTCTGAGACCTTAAAAAAGTTTTATTAAAGAATATATTACATCAAATGTGTAAACTGTGACTGCAAACAAGGAAACATGAGATGAAACATATAGTCAAAATTTCCAATGAAAGCAATGAACAATCGGCCGAATCTACATGGAAAAAATTAATTTTATCTTTGTGATTTGTTAAATACCTTCTCTTATCAAAGTTGTTTCTTGTGAGGGATTACGTTGAAAACTGTAGAAGTAATGAAGAATCAAAGCACTGGTGAATCAAGACTACAAGGTCTAATATTTTACAATTTACACATCATGATAATGATTGGAGAGATATATCAATCAAACTTGGGGTGAAAATGATATTTGGAGAGTGGATTACATGCATTTTTTGTATCTTTCTGACAACTGTAATGAAGCAGGCATTCCTTGGTATCTGCATCAGTCATTTCACCTTGTTACACGCCAATTTTCTTCTTCGTATTAGCTCAGAGTAGCCTTGTAAAAGATCTCAAAAACTTCATTCTTCACATGCACACAAACCCATCCACTGCATATCTCTGCAACCAACCATGCAACGGTTCTATGATTACTAATCAAACAATACAGTTATACAGAACAATAACACAAGCAGTAAGAAAATCCTTACCACCAATGCTCACAAGAACCATAGATGGTGAATGATATCACAATTTTTTTGAACAAGAATGATATAACTTTAACACTTTTACATACTTATCGACATAGCCCTGCAAAACAAGATTATAGATTCTGCTTAGATAATGATGTATGATACATAAAAAAGTTTTGCCATCGTCTACGTAAAACTAATCAGATTTTATTACAAGTCGCTGGAACAAAATTACGTATTATCCTTTCTCTGAACAAACAATTAATATTTTGATGGAGGTTCCTTGGGTAACCCAGGCATTGGGAGAGTTTTTATGGATGCAAATGGTGTAATCAAGGCAATTTATTCAGGTCCTGTAGGAGTGGGAGACTGTCAAAGCTGAAGTCATGGCATAACTGCAAGGGCTGAGGATAGCTAAGCAATGGGGGATTCAACAATTGGAAGTGAAGGGAGATTCAAAACTAGTCATCTCTTTGCTGAGAAATGACAATCCAGGATCTTGGATTTATAAGCAAACATTAAGGGAGATTGATATGTTGGCTAAGGAAATGGGAGCTACTTTAAATGGGTTCAAAGAACAGAAAATGGAAATGCAGATTCTTTGGCCAAGCAAGGGAATTATTTTTTTTTTGGCTTTATTATAGGTTTATAACTGGGGTGTGAGATGTTATCTAGTCACTAAGGGTGGCTAGGGACATCCCCAGCTTTGTTGTACTTTCTCACCTTCTAATTTAATGAAATTTCCTGTTGCTGATAAAAGACGGTTCAAATTAAATAAGAAGATAAAACACATATGAATTAAATACCAAACTGCACGAATTCTTTTCAAATTAATTAATTTCAGCAAAAATTGCTCAAAAGACAAGTGCTCCATTAGAATTTTATGTTCCTTGTAAAAAGGTAATGTGGAGATGGTTGTTAAAATACTTGGCCAAACAAGGAAAGGAGCTGGCTGGCATTCCTAGGCATTAGTCTGGTAACAAAACCCTTCTGAATATTACCAATTTTTTTTTGCATTAGTTGATATGATCATCAATAACATAATCAATGTTCATAAAGAAAAGCCAATAATAATCAATTATATTGAGTGATACTAAACATTTCAGTGATGGATAAAGACTCTTAAAAAAAAATGATGCACAAGGACCCATTAGTATAGCTGTGTATTGTGTTCTTACTCTGCCTATGAAAGGTGATTCATCATCCATGGTAACAAGATTATATTTGACCTATAAGAATAAAAATACTGCATATCACCTTTTCTTTTGGTGCTAAATTGCATAATACCTTTAGGAATAGAAACTTATGCTCCCTTTTATCCAGTTGCCTATCTGGAAATCTTGCCTAGGCATGCAAATGCAACTGGAAGTGCATGCAGACTCAGCAAGCACATTAATTACCAGATAAGCAGCTGAATTAGAGTCTTCTAGATGGTTGACAACTAGTCTACTAGATGCATCTTGACCTTCAAAACCAATGCATTAGAGCATGTCTGCAATACTGCATACGAATGTGTTGTTCCACACATCTCAAAGTATGCAAAATTAACCTAAACTTGCAGAATTTAGCAAGGAAAGAAAATGGCTAGGGAAATGGGCACTTACCATCACAAGTTTAGTCAGTTTGTGTTGTGATGATTCAATGTATTGATTTATTTTTGCCTGAGACTTTGGTATCTGATGACTTTTCATTGCTCCAGATACCTTATCAACAGTTTTCTTGACAATGGTCTTGAATGCCTCCTTGCTCATGTTGCCCTGACGCCATGATGGCTTTAGAACCTCCTTCACAAAATCTGCAAGTGCAATCTTGAAAAGCTTCATTGATCTCGAATCCTTGCTCTTCTTGCTCTTTCCTGAGGTCTGAACTTGATCAACCTCATTCTCTCCCATGCCTGTGTTTGCTGGATCATCTGGATTTCCAGGACTCCAATTTTTCCTGTTCCCTACTTCTGGACTCCCATTATCCACAACGCCCACTTCTGCATCCATTGCTGTCTCACCAAATTCATCATTTTCTGGAGAATGGACAGCAGTTAAAGCTGCATCCTTTTTTAGCTTATTGGCCTCTTCTGCATTCAGAAGCTCATGTGACCCACTGAATTTCAACACAGTTTCTGAGTCACTAGCAACTCGGGACTGGAGAGGCCTGTCTATGATGCTAGTTGTCAATTCTCTTGCTTGAACACAACCAAACTTTCTAACTGAACTTGAAGATGGTTCAATGCTGTCAAAAAGTGGATCATATTGGTCAGTTCTTGATTCCCAAAGTAACAAAGTCTGGGTGCCTGGAAAGACTTCTGAAGATGCTCCTTGTGAGTGAACACATTCATTTGACCCCCCAAGTGAGGCAGGCAATAAAGAACTACCAGATTTAGCTAATATCTGTTCCCCCAGCTTACTAGAATTTGGTGGTGATGCTGTGTGTCTAGGTCCAACACCACCAATACATTTCCCATCCACTGAAACATGCCTCAACCTATCGGGAAAATCAAATTTCCCACCATAATTTGTGTCAATATGTTGCCTGAAGTTAGAATTAAATATGGATCTTCCTGGTGGCTGTTCAAAAGTTGATGCAAATGGGTTGTAGTAACTTGGATTTGAGATCTTAGATCCTCCCTCAGATAAGCAGGACAACTGCTTGCTGTCCAAAATGCTCAAATATCTTGAAGTAGAAAGATCAGCCTTCCCTGTAGACAAGGCACCGAATTCTTCCCTGGAGTATGAACTCGAAGGTATGAAACCTTGCATTGGAAACTGGGAAATAGACCTTGGGTTCTGGAGCACCTGAAAATTTTGCACGTCATCCCAGACAGGTTGGGCAGCATGGTGTACTTCTCTGAGCTGAGATTGAGGATGCAAATGGTAACCTTCCTGAGGTGCAAGACGAAAGTGATTAGTTTCAGACATCCCAGAATCTGTAAACTGCTCTTCTCTCCCGAAAATGGGGCCTCTCAATGATTGATTCTGCAGACTTTCTGCTGGAAGAAGCTTTGATATGAAACCTTCTGCATGCAGGGTAGGAGGTTGATGAGAATTATCTATTGGTGGGAAGGTCCGACGATGAAACTGTTTAAGCTCCTCATGTGGATGCTGTCTCGGGAGGGCATGGGGAGGAAATCATTCCTTGGATGAAAGGAATTCTGCTGAAATTGCATTGGACCAAAACCAGGAGTTCGGATGGCAGGCCTTGAAGTGAATTCATTAACATATGAAGGTGGCCCCAGAAGAGATGTCCAAGGGGTTCTTGGTGGAACTGGCACATGCGAATGCTGGCCATGCATTGGAGCTTGATAGGGATATCTTTCCACCAGGGGTGCAGTCAGAGGCTGAAAGCTTGCCCCTAATGCATCTATATCTTGAGGAAAAGGAGGAGGAGGTGGTAGATGGGCAGTTGGCAACTGATTAACTCCAGCTGGAAAGCTAGATGGATGCAATTCCCCAGGAGCCAAAGACTGAGGTTCAAATTTCTGAGATGGAGAAGGCTGGCTAGCAGGAGTTGGATTTGGGTATGGCTGACTTAATACTAAATTTGGCTGTGACTCATTAATAGAAGGTTGGCATGGTACAGATGTTGAAATTTGAGCAGGTAAAGGATGAGATTCTACAGAGCTACTATCTTGTTGAGAATTGTAAACAGCATTTTGAAGTGTTAGGGAGGCTGCAGAAACAGAAAGATCAGCCTTGGATGGAAGAGACATTGAATTTTCCTCCAAGGGGGCTTCTCCATGAGAAATATCCTCAGAAAAATTATGGGTTTCAGCTTTGGTAGAAGGTTGCCCTATGAAGTTGTCAACCAAGAGGCTGCTGAATAT
The DNA here is from genome assembly GCF_000365185.1 of Nelumbo nucifera. The sequence goes on from NW_010729075.1 coordinate 7,586,261, forward strand.
TCTCATTTTCTGTAAGTTGAGCAGAAACTTCCCCTTGCACGTTGTCAACTTGTACTTCCTGCACTTTTACCTCTTCAGAATTCTCAGATTGAGACACTGTAGCAGCAAGAGTAATTTCTAGTTGACCAACTTTACTGGAGGTCATAGGTTGAATACCATCTCTTAGAGTGCTGCCCACAGACAAGTCCCAATGAGGTTGCATTTCTTGTCCCTTATATCATCATGGTCATAGATACACCTTTTTGCTTCAAAATTTTTAACCTCTCTGTGCTTATCAGAGTTTCTTGAATCTGGTGAAATTTCCCAGTGTTTACTCCTATGGTGCATCAGTCGATCATCAACGGAATCATGGTGTAAATACTGACATGATGTTCCGTGGTAGCACCTACCTTGGAGGAAGTCTAAGCAATCTGGAATCTGACCCCTATGCATCTGAAAGCAGGAGACCCGGTCCGGTTTATTTGTTTCTTAGGAGACCAGCTGAAAAAAAAAAAAAAAGAACTTTAACATCTCCCAGTCAACATTAATGTTCATGGATCAATCAATAACTTCATAATAATATTTAAGCATAGAAAATAAACTCCTAAAATCTAAATACTCTCAACCATTAACAAGTAATTAAAATCCAAATAAGTGTCCATCAATAAAAGATAGTAATAACATATACCTGTGAGATCGTCTTTGCTTCTCCCTTCTCTGTGGACTGCGACTCCTCTTCCTACCAGGGGGTGATCGGCTTTGGCTTTGGCTCCAGCTCCTGCTTCTCTTACCATGCCTACCAGCATAGCGCAACCCATCAGACTCACTGTCACTGCCACCTTCTCTTTTTAATCTCACAAACTTATCAACTTTCAACTGAGTAGATGACTGTGTATCTTCTTTCTGTAAGTTCCCATCCTGAGGATCAATATCAGCAAGATCACCTTGCAAATCATCATTGTGTTCAAATGCCTGATGAGAAGCAGCCTGATCACTAGATATTTGGTTTCCATGATTATTAACCCTAAGCTCATTAGTTTCTCGAACAACATCTACTGGAGAGGAAGCTTTTAAAGTTATCTCCAACACTATATGTGTTTCTGGAGAATCATCTGGCATCCTGACAGGGCATGCCACAACTGACCCACTGACTGATATAAATCCTTTTTCAGTCATAGAAGCACTCCCTGAGCCAATAGTTGTATCCAAATTGGTTTCTACATCATTGTCTGAGCTTTTAGGCCCAATGGTAGATGATGGTGAGACCTTTACAGTGCTGACATCTTCAAGACATGGCCCATCATCATCATTTTCTGCACTATCATCAGAAGCAGTCTTGTAAGAGTCTGAATGGACTTCCGCCTTTAACAAATCGATCCTTACAACCAATGCCAGCAGAAGATGAAACCCTAAATAGACTTGCATTTTTATGTAGAGGACTAGTAGATTTCTGTAAACTGCTGTATAAAGTGCATTCAGCTTCTCCATCCAAGATGATGTTAGAACTATGATGTTTGGTAGGTGGCCTTCCTGATGTGAATCAAATTTCAGAGAAAGTTCCATTTCAGTTAGAAAGAGAAGAAACATGCTGCCAAATTCTTATGCAGATGCAGGAGAAAATATATAAGATCCATGTTCAAAGACATGAAGTCAATCCCGAACACACACGTCTCACTATGGATCAGTTTGTATACCCATAGAGAATAGAGCATTCCAGTACCCAGATTTTAATGGTTTTCCTAAACCTATTGACCATATTTTAAGAGAGGAGATCAATCTTGATTCAAGAATTTTAACCTTCCACCTTGAGACTTATCCCGTTTTCTTTTTTTATTTTTTTTAAGGGCTATACAACGTGGGGTAGCCCATCCCCCAACCCAGGTGCAGGCAGGATCTGATCCCAAGTCTCCGCTACGACCAGCCGGAAACCTTACCAACTAGCTGGTTGGCACCTTGCACTTATCCCATTTTCTTCTCAAGTGTGTATTTATTACCAAGGTTCCAATACATGAGAGACTAGAGTTTGCAATTGTTATTATGACAAATAGTTCCAGCTTCATTAAAGATTATAAATGAGTAGTCCCACTAAGGATCAATTAATGCTCCCTCCAAGGACCTAAGAAGCACCAAGATATCTGGGGTCTCAGAGTCCCTTAGGGCCCCTGTTTTTGTCCTAGGAAAAGAAGAAAAAAAAGGGTGGGCAAAACTAGTATATAAAACTTTAAGTTCTTGTTTATTGGTTTAGGTTTTGAAGTCCTCAAAAGTTCAAGACAGCACACACCAACATGTGTATTGATCAAATTTTGACAAATAAGAAAATAATAAAAACAACTAGTATATAAACCCACAAAATGAATTATTTAGTGTAATGATACTTATTTTGTTATTATAATATTAGAATAATAAAATGTGCCAAGGTGCAAGGCTCACTAGGTACATGCCTTTGAAAAGGGGTTTGTCAAGGTTGAAGCAAAACACATGCTTCGAACTGCACCTCACCTGTAAACATGCCTTTCAAAAGAAGCTAACAAATATAGGGACCAGGGTAATCTTCTTTTATTAATTAATAAAAAGCTAAATAGAAGCACCTTTTGGGAGCTTGGGGTAAGAAAACCAAAGAAATAAATAAAATGAGTTAAAAATACCACTTCAGCAATAACCAACTAAACTTTCAGGTTTAGAAACCCTTGAACACAACAAGAATCTCCCTTTTCTGGACTCTTTGTGCAGCGTAAACAGGAACAAAAAAAACAGCTATTTTTTAACAAACACTTGAAACTTGAAAGGACACATCATTTTGGAGGTTATGTAATCACCTTTCCTAGATAGACAGAAAAAACAACATATTGAGTCCTCGTGACAACATAAGAATATCTATCTTATTATAGGTATTCTCATCCACGTGACCAGAACAGGAAATTCTCTAAGAGAATATTCTTCAGTTTACAAATGGCAGCAAGTCTTGGGTTGCCATAAAAACAAATTTCATAACCAAGTGCATATTTTTGGGCCACAATTTTCTTTACCTTTTTTTCTTTCTTTTTTTTAATGGGTTTATGGGACAAATCAAACATCAATCCTTAAAACATAGGCATCATTTGAAGTTATGAATCCAGGTTTGGGTGCAAACAGCTATCCTTCCAAAAAAATTTTGCCAACTCCAAACTCTAAGTGCTCAATTAATCACATTTATTGGATGTCAGTTCCAAATTCAACTTTGAAGCGCCTAATAATAATGAATAGAAAAATAACAAAGCAATTCAAATCTGTTTAAAACCAACTTTGCTAAACATAAGTCATGCAGTTCAACACTCAAAAAAAGAAGAAAAAGATACTGACACAAAAAGGAAATATTGAATTGATACCTTTATATTCTTCATCCAGTACTGATGCTCTAACTGTTGTCCATTCTGTTGAATGCTGAGATGCATGGAATTGCTCTCTTACAACAGGGATTTCATTATGCATAGAAGCAGACTCTGAACTTAATCCTTCAGTTGAATGACCAAACTCCTGCTCCTTGTCAGACTGGTTGATGTCATCTAAAAGATCATAAAACAAAAAGAGAATCTTTAATCTTCCAACTGCAACAATTCACAGACCAGGAAACCTTGGATGAAGTAAAACCAATTTCATGATTGACAAAATCGGGACTATTTGCTGCTTTCCTGAAAGCCTTTCAATAGCCATTGCATTGAAAAACACACACACACACACACACACACTGGATTTAATTTATGGATGCCTATCAGCATAGTGCAGTTTGTACTGTTGTATCTGTATCATTTTGGATACCAAGGTGTACACTCTTTTTTTAATATTACAAATCCAAAAAAAAACAAGAAGCATACCCAAACTGTGTCATTGAGTTCTACAAGTTTACATGTATTCTTCATATAAAAGGACAGCCCAGTGCACGACCAATGCAGGTCTGGGGAGGGACAGATGTACGCAGCCTTACCCCTACACATACAGAGAGGCTGTTTCCAAGATTTGAACCCTAGTCACCAGGTCGCAATGGAGCAATCCAGCCATTCCCCCCATGTATTCTTCAGATAAGCAGCTCAAATGTCTCAACTAGGCTACGAAAAGCAGTACCTTGCATTTTTCCTCACTTTCCAATCAAAGAGTACTGAAGAGGACCAATCAAATGCAAATGGAGTTCCAGCCTTCCAGGTTTAGTCTGCACCCATGCTGATTAACCCAATACATCTGAGATAAGGTAGCTTTGTCATCCCTTTTCAGTTTTTTTTAAGATAAATAAAAAATAGACTTTATAAATGAGGAAGGGAAAAGAGAATACAACAAGGTGATAAGAAATCATCCAGCAAAAACAGAACCAGAATACGACAGACTCGTCCTAACAAATTTAACCCTTTAAACAGAAGGAAAAAAAAAGCCCTACAAACAATACAAAACACCTTAAAACAAACCCAGGTACAACTACAAAAATCACAACAAATATCGCAGAGACCCTTCCCACCAATCACTAGAAGTAACAAAAGCAACCAAAAAACTGTAGATCCAACACCCTCCAACTCTTGCCATAAAACACATAAGAAAAAACACCCTGAGCCCACCCAACCCTCTGACGAAAAACTCAAACTCAAGCTTTATCTATTTTCTTATCGTGTCCACTGTCTGAAACAGAGATCCCACTTCTCATCTGAGAGATTTTCCTTAGCTTTATCATCCCTTTCAGTTAACTAAGATGGATCCCTAGGTATACTAGTCATGACTTTAGAATTCCTACCAATTGACTGCTCAGTATTTTTAAGTTTCCTTTGTCTATTCTATCACCATAATCATCTACTGGGGTCGGCTACATGAATCTTATTTTGACATTCCAATTTGTTCACTGCTTTCCCATCATCTATTCTATGTTCACCTTAAAAATGTTAAGCCTTGTCAGGCCTGTAGTCAGGTCTATTAACCTCATAGAGTTCAGGGTTTCAGTGTCCACCACATTATTAAGAGTTAACCACAAACTACTGAACTAGTGAGTAATAAGACTTGTACAATGCTCTCCGAATCGGCAATTGATGCTTTAGACTTTATGCCAATTATTCAGTGCCTAAGAAATAACTCCATCTGAAGCAAAAATTCTAGAGTTGATTGTATTCAACAACGTGATACTGGTGGAGCCTTGTACAAAGGTCCATGTTTGATTCTTATTGTGCATGTGTATTCCCAGGTAAAGGATAGAGGAAAGATCTGGAAATTCAAGAATATAATACAAATATCCCCATCCCTATCTCTATTTCCCCCATAAGAAAGGTATGATTAAGTTATTTAGAAAACAGGTATGCCCCAATTACAAGTGCTTAACCCATGTTAATCCTTCAAGTTGCAGTAGCATTCCCTAGCATTTATTGCATTTCATAGACTAATTCTGAGATTCTTCCACATGAATACTAGTTTACTTGTTTGTACAGAAATTGAGTGATTGTAAGCTCAATTAAGATTTGGATCAGTCTAAAGTGAAATGAAAATGCTTCAGGGAATAGAGATGTGGATGTGCAACGACAATTCCAATTACCATATAAAATGATTCCCGATGTCGTCATCCCTTCATTTATTTACTTTCTCTATGAGCAATGAAATCTTATTTTTCAGATTACAGCTCAGCAACGCTATACCTATTCATGAAACAATCAACTGATTAATATTGTTAATACATTAAATTAGATGACCATCCGAAGTTTAAATATAAAAGTCCAAAATAATAAAATTCCATGATTCATGACTAACAGGGAAAAAAATGTATACCTTATGTCAACAAGTCAAACTTCAATATCAAACTTGGAATTCCATAGTTACCATGTGCCACACACACACAAAAAAAAAAAAAAAAAACCACGGGCATCTCTAGAAAATAGAAATTAAAAAATTAATAGAGTAAAATGGAACAGATAGTATAAAATACACCAACCTTCCATATCCATGTCAGAATCTGCAAGTGAATGAGATGCACTTTCATCCATGGCTCTCACTGAAGAATCATATCCCGAATGCCTCGCTGATGAATCACATTGCAACACATTATTTAATTTTGATCCCAGATGGGTTTTTCTTTTGACCTACTGAAAATAGTCATGTGCAATTGCAGCTTCACTTCCACAATCACCACCAAATAAGAAAGCAAACTCTGGATTCCCTGATTCATTTTTATGAACTACATCTTCAAATTGAGGGCCATTCTTAGCAATAAAATAGCACAAATCCTCAATTTTCTGAACAACTTCTTCTGATGGCTTAGGTGGAGCTGGAGGAAGTTCCAAAGTTGATTGTTCTTTGTATGATAATCCATCTTCCACCATAGAACCTATCTTACCACTGGTTGCACCTTCACCATTTGGAGCATTGTTATGTGTGGGCATGTCCCCTGAGGTTTGGGCAGGGCCCATTATATGATCAACAGAATTGTTAACCAGAACCTCAGAAGAATCAGATCGTTTATCAGAATTGGAACCGGATTCTGTATGGTGGACCAGGTTGGAACCAGCACCTAAGGACATAGTTGATGAAGCCTCAGAACACCTAGCTGAATGGCTTGGAGAGGAAGATGGAGGTGGCGATTGTGATAGTGATGGTGGAAGAGGTGGAGGTGGTGGTATTGAAGGCGGATGAGCATCTTCAAAAGGAGAATGTCCAAAAGATGCAAAAGAAGCAGGGGTGACAGGAACATAACTTGACAGGGGTGGGGGAGGTAATGATTGGATGTTTTGAGGACCTTGAGTACCAGAAAGTGGCAGACAAAGAGTCCTATATGGTACTTGTCCTTGTGAGGGAGGAGAAGGTAATACTCTAGGAGGTGGGCCCCGGGTCATCTCTGGGTGACTTGGCCCCCGTAAAAGGTGGAACTGGAGGTGGAGGAACTGGTAGTGGAAGATGCACATTATGATTTGTTATGGTTGAAGGATACTGGGAATTCTGTGGAGCAGTTGAATAAGTAGGTACCAGAGGGGAACTTCCATGGCCTGATGGTGGATGAACTTGCAGTGATGAAACTTGCTGAACCAAAGGTAGTGGTGGAGGTCTTCCTTGCTGAAGTGGAGGAGGTGGGGCAGGAGGGCCATGCTGGTAAACAGGAGGAGCCCCTGGCTGAATTACATGAGGTGGTGGAACGGAATGCCCTTGCTGAATTATAGTGTGTGGTTGCGCAGGAAGGCCTTGCTGGAAAGGAGGAACAAGTGGAGTTTGTTGGAACTGTGGGGGTGTTGTAGGACCTGGTCTGAATGGAGGGGCATATTTCCTTTTCCCATACATTTCAAAATCTATAACTTAACATGTAAACCAAGCATGAACCATTTCACTACCAGGAACAGAAGCATCAAAACCACCTCAAAGTCAAAGGGGGGCAAAATGCTTGCATTGCCAACTATATCCTATAATTCCAATATATTACAATTGGTCCAACACAAAACCATCCAGCTCAATACTCTTGGGAAATTTCCTGCAGAATGAAATAGGATTTTTCTCAGAATACCCGTTTGACAAACGGTTCATTTTTAATAAAACCTGGTAATAAAAATAGGGAATGGATTCTCACAATGCATATTTGCTGTTAAAATATAGTAAATTAATAGAATGGCCAATCCTCATGGAGAAGTAAAAGTCCATTTCAGAACTTCCCAAGCTCACTTTCAAATAAAATGTTTCAAAGAACAAAAAAAGGAAGTGAATTCTTTAACGCCCAACAATTTGGTTTGTAACAACCAAGTCCAAGTGAAATCTTAGTATATGCCACCCTTACCTCCTTCAAAATACTTCGCCACCCAATACAAATCTCGAGAAACTACCAAAACATTTAATTTAAGACAAACTTCAAGCTGAAACTAAGTTTAGTCGTACTCGAAGTCATGAATGTCTTCAGTATCCATTGAAATTTGAAAATCACTCTTTTCTAATTATAACTAAGGGAGAAATAAGCAAACCCCTAACACTCTAAATGCACCAAACTACATCCCGTAGAGCGCTAAAACACCGGAACCCAACCAACAGACCAACATAATGTGAACGAAGAAGCACAAACCAAATGAAATCCCACAGAGAAAATCTCCACGATGAAGACAAGCAAAGAAAATGAAACCTACGTACCTTTCACAGTGGAAATGCTGCAGAGATACGGTAGTGAGGTTGCAGAGAACCCTGCTAAGGCAGTTTGGTCGAATTGAATGAGAAAGTGAGTATTAAAAAAAATCAAAAGTTTCAACTTTTTAAGGGTTTCAGATTGGCGGGAGACAATAGAGGATTTCGAGTTCGGACTTCGGAGTATTACGTTGGCGAGAGCGGGAGAGTCCGGAGGGAGAAGCGAGACGACGGAAAATAATTTCTGGGAATTTTGAGAAAACGAAAATGCATGCAAAATTGCAAATGGAATTGCTAACATACGCTTTTCGGCGCAAAGTGTACGTTTAACGGTTTAGGAATTAGTAGGATTCCCGATTCCGATTAATGAAGCAACCTTCTAATTACAAAAGCATCCTTGATACTTTTTATATTTTAGAAATGGCACTCCCATTTTGCCTGTGTGATCCAATGTTTTAAAAACCGACCGTCTCGGTCAAACGGATAAGACCATATATGTATAATTATATTTTATATGTAATATATATAATTTTATATTTAACTATGTTTTTAAATTTAATTATTTATTTTTTCATTTGTAAAAAAAAAATTGAAAATTGTAATTTAAGGTTAAAAAGAGTTTTTCATGAAAAATAGCAAGATAATGCGCCTATGAAAATTTGCATAACATTTAATGTTTAACCCGTAATTTAATCATCAAATCGAACAGATCAACAGTCCAATTATCTGGATTGATGGTTTTTTACCAGATCATTATTTTTTTTATCAATTCTTAGGTTTTGTACAATTAGACCAAAAATCATAACTAAGTAATGGTTCAAATGATTCAACCAACTGATTCAAATGGTTTTATGAGTAGACTTGTTAGCCCGAGAGAGTGGGATTAATCAAAGGTGTCGCAGTATAACTTGGGCCTGGATCAATGCTCGACGATATCCAGCACAGTGGGTCATAATAACTGGATCCAACTTGACCCAGCCCACGTGGCCCTAGCCACCCCTCATGGGCTGGGCTCATGTAGTTATTCCGTATTCGTATGTTTAAGGCTCAGTTTGGAAGTAGTATAAATGCAAATATATACAAAATATAAGATTTTACACTTTACATATTTGCATTTATACTCCTTTCAAATTCAGTCTAAGGTGAAAAAAATTTACAATACAAAAAGAAAGACGTGATATTGGAAAAGATTTAACCAATCAAGCCCTAAAAATTTTGATATTAAAAGTCTTAATGATACTTTATCACTYTGTATGGGAAAAGTGCAAATACAAATATTGTACAGTATAAATTTATACTCTTCCCAAAATAAGCTTATTTGTACAGAATTGGCTTTCTCTCTTTTTTCTTAAGGCTTAGTTTGGAAGGAGCACGAATGCAAATATGTAGAGTGCAAAACTTTATATTTTATATTATTTTCTACATATTTTCAAAATTGTAAAGTACAAAATACAAGATTTTACACTTTACAAATTTGCATTTATACTCCTTCCAAATTAAGCCTAATAAGAAAWTCAAAGATGCTACACAAAACTGAGGGTAGCACATTCTTACGTTTTTTGTTAACATTACAACCCGCACGAGACCCATCCGGAACATCAAACGCTCAATGCAGCTGCAATTGTCGAGGCATGCATTACAGTGCAATTGAGGGAAAAAAAATAAAAACAAAAAAAGCCAAATGAGACTCCTTTCAAAATAAATGAAAATGACTATTGGGGAAGAAATATGATATTTTTGCATGCATTCTTTACTTGGTTTGTAAGGAAATTGAATAGATTGAAAACAGCGCCCATGTTTAAATCTGGGAGAACTCTTGAGTCTTTGATGAGCTTTGGTGAGGGATCACTTGGATCATGTGCATATCATGACCGCCATGATTATAGATTGCATTCACATGTTGTTAGTCTGGTAATAGAGTTCTTTAATGTATGTGCTTTACATGTAGACTGTTGATAAACAAACTGYAAGTTGAAGCCACATGCCTGTTATTATGCTTGATGCACGCATCTCTCCTTATAAAAAATTTGTCAAAAGATGGAGAATGCACCCTTGGAGCTATATTCACTATTGGGTCCTCCAAATAGTCATGTGGCATCTGTTGACTATTGATCTACTATTTCTCATAGAGACTACTGACGAGTTTACATCTGCGCCCCACAGCGCATCCCCGCCTTGTATTGGGAATATAATGGCATCATTGGGAGATGTTTCCGATACAAAGCGGGGATGAGCTGTGGGGAGCCCCATTGTAGGGCACAGATTTGAACTCACTACCGACTAGGGTTGTCAGTGAATCGGGTTAAGTGGTAAATCTGCATTGACCCGATCCTATCGGGATAGGGTTGGGTTAGGTTTGATTAAGTTTGGGTTGAAATAGGTTTATGCTAAAACCAACCTCTTGATAGGGTGTCAATTGGATCGAATTTGGTCCAATCAGATCCGATTCAATATAAGCCCATTACATATGGATCAGGTCCAATCCAATATGATGAATATTTTGGACTATTTTAGACTGGTCCAATTCAATGTCTGGACTGTCCAATTTGTTCAAATTGGTTTCAATCCAAATATGCATTCTTCTAATGGCTATACAACAGGGGGTAGCCCATCCCCCAACCTAGGTGTAGATGGGATTCAATTCCAAGTGTCGGTTATGACCAACAGGAGACCTTACAAAGTTACAAAGTAGCTGGTTGGCACCTTGTAAGACCGGATATTGATTTGATCTGGCCCAATTTAATATAAATCCATTACAGAAAGACCAGGTCCAATCCAATCCAATAAATACTTTGAACCATTAAGTCTGAATTAGTCTAATTCAATATGTCTTATTGATCCATCCAATCCATCAAAAATGATTTTGATTTGGACATTTCCAACCCAAAACCTATCCATTGACACTCCAATTCCTTGAAATTCCTTGAATGTTTATATATAGATGCTTTATACATGGGATGAGTTGGGTTGGGTCGGTACCTATCTATTTAACTGGGTTAGGTTCAGGTTGAGTCTAACCCGTTGTGTATCGGACCCACTAACATCTCTCACGGAGACCCAGGACTGGTATCTCAATACGGGTTTGATCGTTTAACCAATTCATGGTGTTTTACCCCGCCGAACGCCAGTTCAGCTGCTCACGGATATCCGGACCCYGATAGTGAAAGAACAAAAGTCAAAAGGGTTAAAAGTAGGTTACCTACACTGGTTTATTTGGGAGTTGGGAGTTTGAATTGGCTATTCCCAAGACAGTTGAAATTTGTCCACCCCAAACCCGATAAAAGAATAAAGGGAGAAGTACGGACAGGCCCATTGCAGAAACCTGAATCCCAGGCCAGCCCATACAAATAACAGTTAAATTCAACTTTTGAAATTATGGGACAGATTCCCACGCCAACTAAGCATCATGCTTTTCCCTATGCTTTTCCTGTGAGGTGGC
>NW_010729075.1:7597984-7676467 GCF_000365185.1 Nelumbo nucifera
AGGCAAGGCCTCCCCCAAATGCCAGGCCATCCCTTGTGACCAATTCGAAGTGGCGTGGCATTTCAAGCAATGGAGCTCTGGATCGCCGATCAGGCCGTCTTGCCCGTCGAGAACTCATTGGGGGTAGCATTCACCAGAATTACGACCTGCTCCTTTGTCATCGCCTCCACATCATGGGGGAAGTACAACTCCCCGTCCACCACTACCTACTCGCCTTGCCCAGAGTGAAGAAGGAGTACCTGAGTCGTGTCATAGCTACCTGCAAGCCCTCTCTCAATGCGAGCTGACTTTGAATAAAATGGGTCTCAACGTGGTGCAAGAGGCGGTGGACGACATGGCGGGAGTAGCAGAGTTCGTGGCGACAAACAACCTGCAGGACACGACGACCATAGCGAGCGCACGGGCGGCGGAGCTATACGGGCTGGAGGTGCTGGCGGACGGGGTACAGGACGACTCAAGCAATGTGACCCAATTCGTGATGCTGGCTTGAGAGCCGATAATCCCTCAGATGGACCGCCCATTCAAGACAAGCATAGTGTTCACCCACAACAAGGGGACATTGATGTTGTTTAAGGTGCTATTGGCGTTCGCATTCTAGTATATAAGCCTGACGAAGATCGAGAGTTGGCCGCACAGGAACTGCCCGATAAGGCTGGTGGATGACGCCAACGTGGGGACGACAAAGCACTTCGAGTACATGTTCTACGTGGACTTCGAGACGTCGATGGTGGAGGTGAGAGCTCAKAACGCACTGGCCGAAGTGCAAAAGCATGATGCTTAGTTGGTGTGGGAATCTGTCCTATAATTTCAAAAGTTGAATTTAACTGTTATTATAGATTTTGTATGGGATGGCYTGGGATTCAGGTTTCTGCAATGAGCCTGTCCGTACTTCTCCCAAGAATAAAAGAACTTTGCCGGTTGGCACACAATTATTGAAACTTGAAAGCACAAGTCACAAATCATCAATTGTTTGAACTTAGGGTAGATTTGGTCTACCGGTAAAAAAATAATAATAATAATCCTAGACCTATTACTGACCAATTGTTGGACTAAGAACAACCATATTATTAAGTGGGCTTATCATATCCGACCCRATAAAACTTCATTATATCTGAAACGCAGATCCAATACACGTGGTTACAGGATGAGTGATTGGTGATAGAAATGGTAATTGTAACTGTGGTTACAAGATATTCGGGTTTTGGATTCCCCAGAAAAAGCGGCATTGTAGTGTGGAAACAATGCAGATAAGTGGGAAGAAAAAAGAGAAATAAAACTTGGATATCTTCAGTATCGAGGAGATGAATTGAACCACTGAGAGTTTGGAATAAATGGGCATTAGTATGAGATCTGTAGACCTTTCATTCGCTGGTGTCTAGTGAAGGAACTGGAACCTTACAATCAAAGGATTGGTTAAAGTTTTTAAGACTTTTCGGTTGGGAAGTGAGAGAGTTGCATTAAATTAAACTTCGAAACATGCAACCAGAAACCACTCACTTTCCACCTCCCCATGCTTAAAGCTATCGAAAGGACCAATGGACTGGATACATGATGCTCTCTAATTTAATACCTCCATTATCAGCTTTGGACTGGAAGTGATACCTTGAGTGCTGCTTATCTTGTTTGCTTTAGGAAATTGTATCTGATCATCTGTAACCAGCTTTATCAAATGATGGAGAGATAAATTGGTATTATTGCCTCTCTTCAATGTATCTCCTAGCTACCACAAGAAATTGAGATTATTTATGCCCTGTTTAATTAATTCAAGAGGCCCAGTTTGGGCAATCGGGCAGGTTTTGTAAATAATAGATCCTATTTGCCTCTTTAGACATCTAAACTTGTATCATCTCCAAAATACATGATTGGATTTTCACAATCCAAATCTTCTTTATACACCTTTCTTTCACATTTGAGGGTAAGATGGATCATATTGGTAGGTTTATACCTAGAATCTACATTAATGAGCACAGATTTGACCCTTTCCTAACATCTTTACACGTGGCATCTCAAAACAGCTGGACGATACCTCGACACTACAAGGGTGATGACTTGCCTTAGCCAAAATGGTTGGAACCTAGCTGCCGACCTATTGGAGATTCGGTTGACGACCTACCTCAGCCGACCTGATGGAGTTCTAGTTGGCGAGACCTCATACACAACTCGGGGATCTTGGTAGGGTGGCTAGAAGCACTTCATCTAGGGCCGACCTCTGGTACCTCGTCATTACCGGTCCAAGGGACCTCGGCGCAAGGAGCGACCTCCCTCGAGGACTTGCCGACTTGACTAAGGTCTTGGTGGCAATCTTCCAAACGTGCTCGCTGACCTCATCCGTGTGTGCATCTCGTCACTCTTAGGTCTTTCGGAAGTCAGTTCTCGCACCAAATGTTTCGGAGGAAAACGAATAAGGCACAAAGCCTGATTTACGTGTGCCACTACCTCTGAGGACTTTGAACCAACCAGCCACATCTTTCCAAAGATCTCGGACACAGTGCATGAAGCCCATGCCAAACAATGCCTATATAAAGGTCTCATTTCCAACCTCATAAGGTATGCGCAACTTAGCTCTCGTAGCTCTCTAGCTCTCTAACATTTTAGCTCTCTCTAAAATCTCCACATCGTTGACTTAAGCATCAGAGTGCCCACCCCAAGTAAAGCAATTCAGGCACTCTGACACTATCTCTTTGCAAGTCGAGCCGAAGAACTAGCCAGCTTGGCATTTGAGCCACCTTCTGGCAAGGAACTTGCCAGCTTGGAGTCCGAGCTATCCTCCAACAAAGAGCTGCCATATCGCACATCATCACACATCTAGTTTCTTATTATATATAAGTAATAAGCAATTAAAATAGCATGAACAAACATGAAGAATTTCAATCATTTCATTAAACATGTAAAAATACATAAACTATCAATTAGCTTTCATATAAAATATTATTACCTTCAACATTTAGTACATTAAGTTCATATGCCTTTCAATAATATGTTGGTTGGGGAGGGTCAAGTTTACCTAATATCACACTACCCTATCCATGCCCGTATAAGCTATGGAATCCCAAAACCCATCCCCACCCCAATTAAGGGTGTCAATGAACCGGTTTTGGATTGGACCCCATCCAGTCTAAAATCAATTTGAACAGATTAGACRTACCAATAAGGCATATTGGATTGGACCAGTACAGTCCAAAATATTTATTAGATTGAATTAGACCCGGTCCATCCATATAAATTTATGTTGGATTGGGTTGGATTAAGCCAATATCTGATCCATTAATATAAGATAAGAATGCAGGTGTCAATGAACCGGGTTTAGATTGAAACCAATCTAAATCAAAACAAATTCGAACAGATTGAACAGTCCAAACATTCAATTGGACTGGTCCAAAATATTTATTATATTGGATTGGACCTGATCCATTTATAATGAACTCACATTGGACTGGAAAGGATTAGACCAAATCCAGTTCAATTAACACCCCTAACCTCAATATCCATTTTTTAGGAGAAAAAACCCTCCTCATTAGGGTGAACACGCATCATACCCATCAGTTGAGAAGGTAAATCCATCTCTCTAAAATATCAAACACAAGATGAAACCCATATAATAACAAACTCTCATTGGGTTGACCAATGGGCTCAAAAAGGAAAAAAAGGGGGGGGGGGGGCTGATTTGGATAGRTTCTAAAACGTAAATAGGCATGTCATTAAGCTCATTGGGATTGAGTGGCCTACCTTAGCTTATCTGGATCAGATAAAATATACTTATTGAAGTAAAGTAACAGTTTTCTTTTATCGTTTTGTAGAAGTCCAAATCCATTGCTTGCTTTTGTAGTTTTGCGTTGGAGATGTCTTCTTGGCGTTACACTAATCAGCCTCTTCTCGAATCTCAAGTACAACTTCACCTAACATCGATGATCGAAACATTTAGCTAAACAAGGGCTGAGAAAGGCGTGTAGGTCAAGAACAAGAACCTTAGGCTTAGGTTGAAGACCATATTCAGTAAAGACTAGAGATTGGTCTAAATGTGATCCAAGTATCCAACACATCCGAAGTTGCATCCCTACTTCAGTGCTGGAAAATAAGTACTTTCTTTGATTTCCTCATGCCCATTGCTTAGACTCTATTGTATACAGGGTTCATTTGGCTTGATTCGTAGTCAGAATCAGAATTAAAATCTGAATCAAAATCTTTTAGAATTTGTATTGAAATGGTTTATTTTCATAGTCTGGTTCAAATAGGAATCAAAATAAAAATTAAAATCAGTTGGAGTGGGATTTTATTCTCAAATAAAAGGGAGAAAATGACCATTCTCTCAAATAAAAAAATACTATTCTATTAAGAATGCGAATAAGATTCAGATTCCACCCAACCAATCCAGTCGTTGGAATCCAAAATGACCTATTCCAAATTCAATTTGAAAGCCCTATTCATGCAAACCAAATGAGCCCTCAATTCAATAGAGTTGATTGTTGCACATTCTTTCTCTGGTGTGAATCGGTGAGTTTAAATTCAAATTTGTACAAGTTTTTTCAAACCCAGTCCGTCAGTCACCCGTCTGTAAGTTCAAACCAGCAAGTTATTTCAATTTCAAAATGATTTACCTACCTCCAAGAAAAATAACACTTGTCCAGAAAAAAATGGTAATAATTTATGAGGAAAATGTATTTTTCACAAACCCTAGAGTTCTCTGAAAAACACACCCCCTTATATAATATGTGTTTGGTTCGTGGCCGATTATGGAAAAGCCGTTTATTTGTATTTTTTCATTTTAAATGTTTATTTTTTTTATTATTTGAGTGGACTTCACTTTAAATGTTTTTTACTCTTCAACTCAGATTAATACTCATTAAAGTATGTTATATTAGCATTTGGTTTCAATAAACATTGGGGCATTTGGGGAAATGTCAATTTCCCCCAATGCCCCATGCACAAAAATCAAAGCGTTTCAGTTTTCTACCATTTATTTGATAAAACGATGAAACCAAACAATTGTTTCATTTTGCTTCATATGCAATAAACGTCAATGCTTATGTGGCGTTGATGTGGCGGCGTTTTTTTAATAAACACCCACGGAACCAAACACATCCATAATGTAAAAGAATTGATTTACTCTGGTTTAGTTTTACTAGTGTTTGGCAATAATACATTTGTGCATTGATAATTACAAAAAATATAATTTGCAAGGAATGTATGAACCCAAAATGAGAGGGAATTTCACATATAAAAAATGATGTACATTTGCACTCAAGTTGATTAAATGTTAAAAAGCCATATTTTTACCTTGGGATTTGTATTTGTATCCATTACAACTAAAACTCATTTAGCAAGACAATAAATTTATCATTGCAAAACTAAATCAACTTTGCGTTTGTATAGACCAGAATGTACTCTAAGGCTGCATTTGATTGCAATGCAAACGTAAATATGTATATTGCATATTTACCATCTTTTTGGTTTATGAATGCAAATACGGTTCAGATTTTAAATTGTTTTTGCACTCATCTTGTTTGTTTGAAATCGGTGCTAAGTGTGGGCCCCATCATTAAATGCTCTAACTACCTTATGCTCCAATATCTTAACTTTGGTTAAAAATTGATTATTAAAAGAATACAAAATTGTATCCAAAAAATAGGTACAGTAATATTCTCTTTTCAGAATAAAAAAAAGTCAGAAAATACATTTTTGATATGATAATCATTACTTTTTATATGTCAAACAAACTCTCACAAACGCAATATATAAATACCCCGGTTTGCATTTATAATGCAAACAAAAGAAGCCCCACATACTTGCATTTGTACCCTATTTGCATTCTTTGAAGCCTAATGAAATACGTGATATCTCAAAAACTTATAACCAATCAACTGATATTATAAAGGGGTGATCAATCATATAGTATTCATCAAAATTCCTGAAGTGCTTTAGTTGGTCAAAGCTCATCAGGCACTATGTCTTATGTCTTTTCAATATCATAGATTTTCCCTGGCTACGTTTGGAAACGATGCAAATAAGTGTTAATGCAAACATGTAGAGTGTAAAATGGTTCATATAAATTGCAAAATTGGGTTAGTTTTGCACTAGCAAWTTTACCTTCTTACCAAACAGCATACTTTTAGTTGTAATGGATGCAAACATGAATTCCAATAAAGCATATGTTTTTTATTTTTATTTTTATCAAAAGCTCACTTGAATGCAAATTTACTTCTTTTTTATTGATGTACATTTACATCTTATTATCAATATAAATATATATTGATCTGTCATTTGTCAATGCATAAATGTAATGTTACCAAACATATGCAAAAATGAACCAAAATGCAAATTTACCCTAAACCAAAATTTACACTCYATTTACATCATTTCCAAACGCAGCCTAATGAAAATGGTTATACAACAACATCCAACACACTCTGGTAATTCGTCCGAATGTAACTTGATTTATGCATTGTTTGGCCAGCTTCGAAAGAGTCTCCGAATGTAACTTCATTTCTGTTTCCTCCCTCCAATAATTTCTGGTAATTCGTCCAAACATCTGGTCTGTAGTCATATACTCAATTTCAGAGTTCACACACTAATTCTTACCTATGGATGGAGTGGGCCCATTTTGTAGTGTTTCTAAAAGAACCTGGATAAGTAACACTGTTCTTGGTGGGACCTATCAACACACGTGCACCTTATATAGATGATATATAAAGTGATGCTTAACCTTATAATTAGATTTAGATGTTATTAAACAATTAAACATATTTTAGTGAAATGACAAAAAAGCCACTGCTCATTATGGCAAGTGTCAAATCATGGGGTGGGGTGTTTTTAACTTTTTAATCTTTAAAGCATGTACTTTTTTTTATCACTGATCAGTGACGTGTGTGCGCCCAAATCACTCTCCTAAATCCTGAATTTATTTATATTAAAAATAATAAAATATGTGGGATGATGACGTGGACTGTGCTCCCAATTCCAGTCACACCAGAACAGACAAGCTCAAGTGGGTAGCAGATACGGACTCAACTCTCAAGTGGGCCACATGTTCAATCCCTCGTCAACGTTATTATACACTCCATGATGTAGGCCTAAAAGGGCCACGTGGAAGAGTCCAAGAGTTCCACGTTGGTATCACCCGGGCTGCCAAGTAAGCTGCCACGTAACACGTTCTTGTGTCGAAGCCCTTAAAGGCAGGTACGTTTAGTAATTTATGGATATGATGAGGGCCATTTCCATCGATTGAAATGATTCGCACACTATAAAGTGGCATCCTCGCCGACCGCATCGATTACTCGTTTCAGCAAACAAGAAAGAAAAAGACAGGGGGAAGTTTCGCCTGCGACCTTACTGTCCTGCAACTCTGCAACTCACCTTCGTCCTCCCTCTCTCTCTCTCTCTTATTCTCTGCAAGTGCTGAAGGTCCAGAGATCTTTCTCCTTTCACTCCTCCCTCTTATGCAGAAAAAATGGGAAACTTGTTCACCTGTTTCTCCCACAAGGAAGTGAAGAAGAAATCCTCCAAACGTTTTTCCAACCCTCCTTCGCTCATTGGGTCCAGCAACCGGTTTTCTAAAATTCGATCCTCCAAGAAAGGAAATACTGAAGAGACTGTGCTTCAAGAACAGGCCACCGCCGCGGCCTTATTGTTACATCATCATCGGCAGAACGGTTCACTACCATTCGACCGCTCGACTTCTCTGAGGTATCCGGTTCCGGGTTCAAAGAATCAAGCTTTGCCTAGGAGTTCGAGTTCTAGGGCTCGTTCGCTCACGGATCCTATTCTTAAACCTCTTGAACTCGTTAATCAGGTATGGTCCTATTGGAGTTCAATGCGGAAATGGCAAAAGATGTGAAATTTCAAATTTTAATTGAAGTCAGGCTTTTTCAGTGATAATGATGAGTTGCTTGATTCTCTTTTGATCGACTTTTAAACGGTTTAAGACTTTCATTTGCTTTCTTTATACGAATATGAAGGTTAACTTCATTGTATGGATGATGTAAAACCGATACGATCTCGAAGGACTTCCGACTGTCTATGAGTTGGTCTCCGCCCATGGTTACTTCTGTTCTCAGTTGTGGTCTCTGCTTTATTTGAGACTCATGGTTACCACGTAGATTTTGTTATACCATCCCCTTTGTTTCTCTCTGTCACACTGTCTCTGTGTGTGCGTCTGCGTCTGTCTGTGATGCCGTGATTTTGTTAATGAACAAGGGAGAAAGAAGAACAGCTGGAAATGGGCCCCCCAAAAAAGAGATCAATAATGCATTCGTCTGAGTATAATTTGCCTACTTTTTTGATAGGTTTTAACATAGTAATTTGTGATATGCCCAAGTCTAAACCCAAATTAAAAATTTGTTCTAGTACTTCTGCAATTTTGATGAATTTAATGAGTAATGACTTCGATGCCAAAAGGCAACAGTGAGGGGTTACCTTGAACCACCAAAGTGCCTGGAAGGTGCTATCTAAATTGTTAATATCTTCGAAAGCCATTATAGCCGCTGTTATATGCCCTTAAGTCTATTTGAAGTTTTTAAAATTACCTTAATTACACTTTTTAAATCACTTGATAACTCTTCATATATTTAGTATGTCTGGTAACTAAAGATATACTTTCGAAGTCCACTTACTAATTAGTGAAAAGATTATCGGTAATTCGGTATTAAACTTTTTTGAACTTCTTGCAGGTAATTCCTAATTGAGCCCCTCTTTTCCCCTCAACTCCTACCAGTATGTTCAACATTTCCAGTGGTTGTCAATCTTAGGTTCAAAGGTTCATTATCCCTATGCCTTTTTTGAGTGTTTGAGTATTAGAAAAACCCAATATCCATTGGATATGGGACAAGTGGTAATGGCTGACGGTTCAACCAAGTGCCACTAGGTAATCTCTGAGGTCCAAAGGTAGATGAGGAAGAATTGTAGGTAACTATTTGACTAACCACAAGCAGTTCCAAAGGATCATTAAATACGATAATGACAACGGCAGAGATGTCAACAAATTGTACTTTTGAATTACTACTCAGATGGGTAAGAAAGCCAAGTGTCAAGAAACTCGTATCTTTGCATTATAGATATTTCATCCTTAGATCACTGTACTTATTTGTTTAGTAGTTATTACATCTATTTGATCGTCATGCTATTGGAATTGCTGTTTCCTTGCTTTTCTTTTGTCTGTTGGATTAAGAAAATATGCAACATGTGATAATGGTCCTACTGCCAGAGTCATAGTTCTGTCACCGCCGTGTGCAGATTTGGTATACCCAAACTGCTGTATGTTTTCTTATTTRCCGCACCCAAAAAAGCAGCTAGCACCTCTGCATCTTTACTATTTTCTGTTTGACTTCTCATAATTTCTGCTGTTTTCTGTCTCACAGGATCTAAGCATTGATGATCTGGAGACCAAACATTTTGTCCTTGTTCACGGAGGTGGTTTTGGTGCTTGGTGTTGGTATAAAACCATAGCACATTTAGAAGAAGGTGGATTTAGAGTTGATGCTATAGACTTAACTGGTTCGGGGATTCATTCATTTGATACAAACAGCATTATGAGTCTTTTCGAATATGTAAAGCCACTTGCTAGTTTTCTTGAAAAGCTTGGAGATGGGGAGAAGGTTTGCTTTTTTCTACCAAAGTCCTTGACTAAAATTTGCTTACAAGTTTGCATATCAAAATACTGATGTTGAACAAATATTTTAATACTTGAAGCTAAGAATGAATTTTCTATGCTAAATCCAAGTAATTATTTATTTTCCCCATATAATTGGTAGGTAATCTTTTTCCAGTATTAAAGCTGTGCTATTGGTAATTTTCGTTTTACTTGTTTTAAGAATTCTGGATTGAAATTCCTGATGTACAAATATATTGTATACTATACCCTTGATCTCCGTCCTTAAATTGTCATTATGTGGTTGATGGTGCAACTTGTATTGTTCTTGCAATTTGCAAATAAATATTTTATTTTGTTTCTTTCTGGATTATGTAGTCTCAGAACAAGTCATATGAGTAAGCAGATGCATGTTTAACATCATATGATTTTTCTGATATGGTCATTCTTTTGTTCGTTATAATAACCATCTCATAGAGAAGGAAACATCTTAAGACTCCATTTAAGCTCAGGGCGAAATAACTAATGTACCCACTGCTCTCCTACAAAGGCATACCTGGAGTGTTTCACTTTGGCATTTGCTGTAGCATTCTATCACATTAGGTGATTGCTTAGATTCATGTTACTCTAATAATTTTGTTTTTAAGTCCTCACTATCTTTTGTTTAAGATTAGCACGGGGTAATTTTTTATAAACATTAATGAAGAATAAAATTAGTCGTAGTTGGATGCTAAATCTTCAATTACCATTTACTAGTAAGCTATCTTTACCTATCTTTATCCTTTAAACCACTTGGAATGATCCAGGCATCCTCATTTATGTATTTTTCTTTGATTGCTAAGGGCAATATGGAATATGGGGCTGAAATGTAATTTATATTTTCCGTGATGGGATAGGTGGTTTCCTACCAGCTTATACTTGGGATGTTATGGCATGTTGTATATAATATATTAATCTTTCATTCAAACTCAAATCAATAAATTTCACAGCTATTCATTGAAAAAGTTTGTTTTAAAATGTTGCGTCAGGAATACTTATAAAAGATCTTGGTTAAATATGGTCAACAAAAATGAGCAAGATGTATCATTCATCTTGGATTTGTGTGGAGGATATACTTCCACAACATATCATTATTCTATTAGAATGGTCCTGCAGTGGGAGTACTATAGTAGTTTGTTTTCTTATCAGTAGCTGTCAAATTTTATTAGATGGTATTATAAAGAATGCTGTACAAATGATGTAAGCAGCCAAAGCTTCCCTATCATTGGGCCAACCCTTTCTGCCCCCTCCCCCTTTCCTTTTCCTTTCTTATATGACAAATTGTCATATTCCCCTTGTGGGAGATCATTTCCTAATACAATTCCTTGCTAGTATGATGAGAAATAAAGTTTTAATTTGTAATTCTTGCTTTAAAAGTAAAAATTGGTAGAAGATTCATTCTTCTATAAATGTTTATGCAGGTAATTTTGGTGGGACATGACTTTGGTGGTGCATGCGTATCATATGCAATGGAGTTATTTCCAGCTAAGATTGCAAAGGCTGTATTTATTGCTGCAGCAATGTTAACTACTGGACAGAGTACTCTCGATATGTTCTCTCAACAGGTTTGCCTGACATTCTTTAATTTCTGATATTTGATAAGGGGATTAATTAATTTGAAAAACTATGCACAACTATGATCTGTTGAAAGTTGCAATATGAACCTTAAAATAGGACCTCTTTGTGTTATCCAAGCATGGTAACTCTTCAAAATTAAGCAAAGAAAAAGAAATTCTGGTTGTCCCTGAGAATAGGCAAGTTGAGGCAGTGAGGTAGAAAAATGACTAGTTCAATTTCCTGATGCGTAGAGCACCAACAGAATAGACAACTGCAGCCCTTAGCTCTAAATGAGGGCCATTATATTGCTTTGTTCATGCTGATGGAACTGTCATAAATCTGTCCTACTGAAAGGCAAGAAGAATTGTGATGCCTTTGGAACATACATGAGTCATGAGCCGTGGCGTAGCCCTTTACCCGCCTTGATGATTGTGCCTCTTAAACTATTCTAGAACTATGTATCAATACATTTGACCTGGAAAATAGGAATAGTTTCTTATTAGTTTTTCAGGAATAGAATGTAATATTTGGAATTGATTTAGGGAAACTATCAAAAACCTCCATTGGAGTTTTTATAAGGTGATACCAAATGGTTAGTTAGGAATATACTTCCAAAAGCTTTGTTACCTTGCTATTGCAATGTTGACTTATATATTTCTTAAGGACCATTAATGGCTTTATGTTACTCTCAATTACACTGATACTTGTAAGCTGCTGTTATGCCAATACTTCTTTATTTATACAAGCATGCAGAAGAGCAAAATACTCTTATCTAATAGGTTCTTTTTTGAAGTGATACCATCATTTTGTTTTGTCACCCAAAGTAATAGTTATCTAATGGAAAGAGGTTAAGTAATGCTGAATGAAAATTTTAGGGTTGGTTAATGATGTTATAGACAACTTAAGGCAAGTGGTTTTTGCAATTTGCCAATTTATTGTGCTTACTATGTTGTCTAATTTTAACGTTTTTTATTCTTCCAAGTTTGCACCCTTAGTACTTAGATATCTTTAGCTAAATACCAGTTCTTATGCAAATTTTAGTTCATGCGAAAATATAGAATTACAATACATGTCCTATCCGAGTCATTTAAGATTGTAAAACTATTGTGTTTATTATGTGAGTCTTTGGACATATATACAATTTAACGAACAAGTAGATATGGAGATGCATTTGGATGTTTTTTTTTTTTTTAAATTGCTTCTAAAATTATTTCAGAACCTCTAGGTCTTTTATTTTTGTGACAACAAAAAATCTTCTCAAAAGTTGATTAATTATCCTAGCTTTTACAGGCAGATTCAAATGATCTAATGCGATCTGCTCAGATATTTCTGTATGCAAATGGAAACGACCAACCTCCAACAGCTATTGATCTCGACAAAGCTTTATTGAAGGATTTGTTGTTCAATCAAAGTCCCTCTAAGGTATCAAGTTCATGTGTTAACATTTGTTCCCCTGTGCTATGAATTGCTATTAGACCCATTTACAGTTCTTGTCATCAGCTTAGGACAAAGATGTTTAACCTTCAACATAGGAGCATATCGACACAAAGTACAAACCGCCTTGAATCCTTCTGGTTTGCTGTATAAACAAAATGTTTTAACATGCCAATAGTCTGGAAGCTGGTGTGTAGAATCTCATGGCAATGTCACTCCTGCCACAAAACCTTGGATGTGGCTGGACAGCAGATACAAGTTCAAAGTTGGGAGAGGAGTTTAGATCTCCCAAGCCACACCACTGCTGTGGGAACAAAGGGCTCTCTCTCTCTCTCTCTCTCTCTCACACACACACACACACACAAAGATGCTTAGCAAGTATGAATTATAACATCTGATTTTCAAATTGGCATTTAAAATATAGCTTTGGTGAGATATTAGAGGGAGAAAACACAAGTTTGGGGGACACAAATAGAAATAACGCAAGTACATAATCTTGTCTTAGGCCCTGTTTGGTTTGCAGGAATAGGGGTCTGGAATCGGAATTGGAATGGGCTATTCCGATTCTAACTGTTTTGTTGAGCGGAATTGGAATCCCATTCCCATTCCCATTCCCATTCCCATTCCCTGCCCCTCCCTTGGGAATGAAATCCCATTCCTGCTGATTCCAATTTTCATTCCCATTCCTATCTGAGCCAAAACCAAACGGACCCTTACTGTTTGTTGCTTATTTCTATTTGTCTTACTCTTTGCTGGACAAAGGTAGAAAGCGAATGCCTCATAGCCATCTGATATTAACATACTATTAAATCTTTCTTGAATGATATAATTCGTTCTGCATTATTTTCTTGTTTAGATTCAAATTAGTTTCTTAACATTTTCCTGATCCAGGATGTTGCTTTGGCATCTGTTTCAATGAGGCCAATCCCTTTTGCACCTGTTCTGGAGAAGCTCTCTCTATCTGATAAGAACTATGGTTCTGTCCGACGGTTCTACATTGAGACTCCCGAAGATCATGCGATTCCCCTTTCTCTCCAGGAGAGCATGGTAAATGCCAACCCACCAGAACGGGTCTTCCGATTAAAAGGCTCCGATCACTCACCTTTCTTCTCGAAGCCTCAAGCCTTGCACAAATTATTGGTGGAGATATCAAAGATTCGCTTGGCTTGAATAATTGGCTGGCTCATGAAATCACTCCGCCCATATTATAGGCAGATAAGTAGATGAGCGATTGGTTGATTTTGGCAGATAGGTAGATGATGCACATGCAATCATATTGCTTGAGTAATGTACAGGTTTTTCAACCTAACACTCTGATCTGGAGAAGTACCGAGAATATTTTCATCTGTATGAAAACTTTTATGATTGCATGCATGCAACAACATGCATTCATGCCCATTAATTCTTTGCATTTTTTTGAATTACTAGAAGAGGCTCATTTAGGGCACAATCTGGTGTTAAAATTGCCAATTTCCTCTTATATGTAGAGCAGCTGTTTCCTCYGTCATTTTTTTACATAGTTCTTACTCAAAATTTTAAAGCATTTTGAGGAGAGGAGAATGAAATTGCTGATATGAACAAGTGCACGTTCATTCTCAGCCAAGCATTTGTCAATTTTCATGCTAAAGATGACATCTTTTTCTATTTCGTGGTGCTTGTGCTAGCAAACATACACGTCTGATCTGATGTCTCCAGGTCCAGGGGCCGCTAGCTTTGATGCACGTATAAGCACCACTTAAGCCGATAGCATGTTGTGAAACGTATTTTTGTCAATACTCAAAATAAGCACCACTTAACATCGGTCAAATCTTTTTGCTAGAGAATTCCTTGCCATGGACCATGGTAAACCCAATGTTTTCAAAACCGATTCGTCTGAACGGATCAGTTCATGATGTTTTAAAAAAAAAATTAAAAATTAAAATTTGGTAACCATTGTTTGGATTGAACAGGTTCACGGTTTAATCACCCCCAGGTCAGTGGGTTATTGACTAAGGCCCCGGGAACAGAATTGGAATCTCATTCCTATTTCTGTTGGAATGACATTTTTCCATTTGAGGGAGGGGCAGGGAATGGAATCCTATTCCTGCTGATTTTAATTTTTAGTAGAATTAGAATCTCATTCTTATTTCTGCTGGAATGACATTTTTTCATTTGAAGGAGTGGCTATTCTCTGTTATTCTCTGCCCCTCCCTTGGGAATGAAATCCCATTCCAGATGATTTCAATTCTCGTTCTCATCCAACTGTTTGGTTAGGCAGAATTCAGAATTGGAATCTCATTCCCATTTCTGCAGGAATGGCATTCTTCCATTTGAGGGAATGGTTATTCTCTGCCCCTCGAATGAAATCCTATTTCTGCTGATTTTAATTCTCATTCYCATTCCTGTCTGAATCAAACAGATTTTGGAAATAAACCATTCCAATTCTGATTTCAAAAGATTTTGGTTCTGATTCTGCGAACCAAATGGACTTTTAATGGTTATTGGGAAAATAATGGTTGGAGGTGAAACGGAACTGGTACTTTGTCCAGTTGCTGGGTTGAACGGTTTAAGCATTGCTTAATAGTCTAGAATTCACTCTTATTCTAGCTGTTCAAGCATTGAGCCTGCAATTTAAAACTTGCGCATCAGGCTCAATGCTCAAACACTTGATAAGAGTGAATTCTAAGTCTTGAACAAGGTTGTCCCGATCAACCTGAAATGTGCCCTGCAAGATGTACTGGCTGGTTAAATAGGGTCTTCTGCTGGTAGTAGGGGAGACTTGAGAGCAAATCTCACCTGCACCTGGGTTGGGTTGGGTTAGGGGTTATGGGTTTGGGGGATGGGCTACTCCTGTTGTGTAGCCACTTGAAAACCTTACCCACTTGGTGGGGACACCCTAGCTAGAGCTGCAAATAAGTTAGGATTGGATCTGATTTGGATCCGAATCTGATCTGAAAAGAGCCAGAATCGGAAATCTCTCTTGATACTAACAAATTGGATCGGATCAGAAAAGTCGACCATAGTTAACGGATCGAGTTTGGATATACCCTGATCTGATCTGTCACAATCCGATCCAATCCAATCTGTTAGTTATGAAATATTATATATTATATGTTATTTATATTTTATATATTCTATATATTATTTATATAATTATATATCATATATTATAATATATTTTTATATTATATTATTATAATTTTAATTAAATCGGATTCGAATTGGATATTTACAAATAAAAGGAGCATGGTACTTAAGTGCTGGATATTGAAAACAAGGTTCAAAATATCGATATAGGGTGTATTGGCCTGTATCAGTACTGTTTCTTTTTTTTTTTTTCAAATCTAATTCAGAAGAGTCAGTCTACCCCTGAACCACTCGCCGACCCGAAACACCCTCTCTAGAGATGTATCGAAAAGGCTCTGATACATGACTGAAAATTTCACTTGGTACGTTTTAAAATCACTGTGCAGCATGTCGATGGTTCATTAGTTTGAAGTTTGAACCCCGATCTCGGCGCATCAGAAATGTTTCGGAAGTTCTTCTTTATTGTCGATGGGTATGGCTCAGAGATTCAGACCTCAGAGAGTTGTATTGTGCGTCCGACGGTGATACCAAGTTTTGTTTACATGCAATAGGATTTTAGCCCATATTGAGGGACTGCTAATATTCTCGTTATCCATTCAAAAAGTAGATGGGCAGGGTTTGTCACTAGTCTTATTTGCAAATTTGCACCATTACAGCGATAGAGCTGAATGTGAAAGAAACTATGATGGAACCGATAATTGGCACTAAAGACAACCAGTTAACTCAACCATGGTCCATACTTCTCATGGGATTGCGCCTCCCAACTACCAGAGTTGGAGATGTCTATTCCCTCTGAAAGCTAGGTTGCGTAAACACACTGAGAGCCCAGGTGCTGGAATCCAATGTTATATACTTCTATCTCTTGATGGGTCACAAGAAAGAGCTAATGATGGTTGGTTTCTGATTCTGAAAAGAAAAGCCAACTCGATTAGGGTATATCAATGATTGGCATTAATTAAATGGTTAACCTGCCATCATCTGACCTTAGAGGGTTGGGTTCATGATAGTTAGTGGTGTCAACATTATTCGAAAATTCAATTTTGAATTCGACATAATCCAATCAAATTCTCCTAATTGGTCCAACTTGGATATACTATTCATATCAAATAKTTAATCAGATTCGAGTTTGAATATGGCCTAATGTGATTCAATAAATATCTAAATTTGACCGGTTATTTAGTTCTTATATATAATATATAAAATATTTAAATGTTTTATATAATTTATATATAAAATAATTACCTAAAATAATTAATTGGTCGAATTTGAATATTCAAATATTTAATCAAATTCAAATTTTAATTTTAATTTTTAATATCTATTGGATATTGAATTGAATTCGGATATCGGATTCGATCTGTTTATACCTCCCTTGGTCGGGTTTCAGACAGGATTCAACTTGCGTTGGGTTTAGGTTAAGGCATTCTTGTACCAAATTAATTGGTATCACCAAGTTATAGTTTTCTTAGTTTTCCATATTGTCATTGGTGAAGTAATATTATTTTTATTAAGTGGTAACGGCCCATTACTTGGTGTAATAGTAAAATTTCATTCTAGCAAGCATGAGGAGGCCCAATTTTCTTTTTGGTAAGCTATTTACTTAGGTAAGTGTGTTTATCCATATTCTTTTATTTCCCAAGTAAATAATATAATGATTGTTTTAGCCCTAAAAATCCATTGTTAAAATGGGCAATTTTGTCTCATCCAAATGTTGACAACGTTCCCTTAGGTGGGAAAGTTACTTATCCACGGAGATTACTCGGGGAACATAAAATTTTCATAAACCCCACATAAATCTGAAAAAAGAGCACAAGTATATTGGTCAATGTGAATCAAAATCTCTTAAAGTCTAAGGGCCAGCCACTTTGTGTGAGAAAATGCAAAAGCCCAAAGGTTAGAATTGTATCCCATATATCCCTCTCAAGACCCTAGGTATGTGGGACCAACATTGGGTAATGGCATCAATAGTCAGTGATATTGTTTTATATAAATCTCCCATCTTTGTTAGTAGAAGGTTTGGAAATGTGATTTTTTGTGCTGAAGTTTAAGCAAAATCCAAAGCAGTGTTTATCATAAGCCACTTACAAATCTACATCAGTGATAGATATTTCGAATAGAATATTCACAAAATTTCTATAATGAGTGGCATAGTACAATTGAATGTTTTGTGAATGTTAACTTTTTCCAAGAATAGGGATACTACTGTTTATGGGCAAGGTTCGAGTGATTAAAGTACAGAATAATAGAAAGACCATTTTAAGAGATGTATTAAGATACGCTTTGGATGAACATGAACACAATATTTTTTTGTTAAATATAAAAGTTAAGATATAACAAGGGAAAATCTATGATGCGGGAAATATATGGTATGAAAAGAGTTTTGTCGAATCAAAACCCATCCATTAATTTTGATAAATAACACCTTATTCGCTACCACATTTATTAGATACCATATCTTTTCCATATCATAATCGAACCCAAAATGAATACACTTAGAAAACTCAAACAAATCCAGCCAACCATGCGAGGGCTTCCCTGGGAAAAGGTTTGCTTCATGGCCTCCTTTTGGGTCCTTAGTAGGTTGTAGATTATTTTTTATTAGATGTGATAGTCATAACTCACAACAAGTTTCTACCAAACTATTCTCTAAAAAAGGGGAGGCAAAAGAGAAATGACGGACTAACTACCTGAAGGTCCACCTGCCTAAGTTCTAGTAGGATTGTATGAAAGAACTTAGTGGTTATTCTTTTATAGTCTTCTCCAATTTGTCACTGAAGGAATCTTCACTTGTAAACGCTTCAAGGGATATCCCTTTCATTAATTAATGAATAATCATTTAAAAATCATCATTAGATCCACACACAATAATCGTGTTAATAGAATCTCACTCTTAAAAGACTCAACTCATGCCTCCATTAAAATATACAGATTATGTGTTGTTAAAATGCTATTGGTCAGTAGATATTAGAGAACTAGTTATAACTATTGAATCAAATTGATTTGCGCTAGTACAAATGCATGGGAATACAAAATGAAAAAAAAAGCAAATTCTTATTTAATTTTGTTTTGGGTTTTATTTTATTTTGCTTCATGCCTTAATTTATTTCATTTGTACTACAAGCGAACAAAATAAACTAAAATTTGAAACAAAAATAAGTAAGAATTTATAATTTTGTATTAGTACAAATTTATTTGCATAACTAACAAATTCATAGCCAAACAAAGGGTATCTTCATTTAAACTCATGTGAGATTTCGATTGGTTGAAGTGTTTCAGGTATGATTCCCTTTCAGTACATGGAGATTGCCATTGAAAAATGGAGATGGAGTTGGTGAATTGTGATTTTATAAATATATAAACAACCGGGAATCCATGCATTATGGCCCAAAGAAGCCCCACATGTTCCTCTTACCACCCACTACTCTATTAAGTATTAATGGAGCAAATTTAATCCCAAAACACTTGCCACGTGTCCAAAACAAGCATTTCTTAGTGGGTTTGTTTTGAATTAAAAATTAGAATATCAAGTTAACACTCATTAACCATGTGGCGAATCTTCTGAATTTTTTTATTTGATTTAGGATGCTAATTAGGGTTTTCTTGTTTAATCAAAGAATGCGACCCACATCAATTTAGTGTTTTGAAAGCTTTTGCACTTCGGGTTTTTTTTTTTTTTAATTTGAGTTAGCTAGGAAGCTAAGTAAATTTTGATTTGTCATTGATTGATAGTTAGAGTGGGACCCACCCATCTATGAATTACATAAAATTTATAAAATGAAGTGTGGATTAAATACATGGCCCATCTAATCCCTAATCCATATATGTGAATGTGTGACATAAACAGGATGGGCCATGCGCACGGAAGAAAACTCCCAACTTAACTAAACTTCTTCCTCTTCTTCTTTTTTTTTTATTTAATTAATTAGGATTAAGAAACTTGAAAGGTAGTCATTTTCTTTTTGCAAAAAAAGGGAAGCAGCTTCATTACTATGGAACTAACTGTACAGTTGGCCTTTACAAAACTTGGGCTTGGTGCAAAGGGCCCACCTAATTTCCAAACTAAGTGGTCCAGATCATTATACCAACAATTGGTGGGTCTCTTGGAAATTAACTGGGCCAATATTTAATCCGCCAAGAGAACTCGGATCTGCTACCCGAGACGCTACCTACACATACCCGTGAGGCATTACAGCCCGGCATTGAGATTTGAGAGCATTCCCCACGAATGACAAGTGAGATGCTTCCAACATGAGTTAATTAAGAAACTGGTATTTGGATATGCTCCTCACGGAGCGCACAACTGTGCATTAGGAACATTTTACTATGAATTAATATTTTTAAGAATGAAGATATTCTACATGCACGGCTAAATGAGGGACAGATCTGAATTCTTTGGATTAGAGCTCAATCTTTTACCCACAAATTATTCGCATGTCCCAACACCCTATCAACATGATCTGATACTGTATATTTCATCACCGGATTGAAACCCACTATAGAAGTGAAACCCTCTCATCACCGGATTGAAACCCACTATAGAAGTGAAACCCACCCATGTATAAGATGTACGGTGTGAGATCATGTTGGTGGGGGTGTTGGAGCGTGTTTTGTCCGTAGATTCCAACTCCCATAAAAATGCTATTACAACCGGGAAGATGTCTCCATGAATGATAAATTGATAATTGAGGGTCTGAGATGTTTTCAATGTGCGGCTAATAGGTACCAGATCCGGATTATTTGGATCCGCATCATGCAATTATTGTGTTTACCAGAAGGAACAGAAAAAGTAAAAAGAAAGCAGGAATTCACGGTTCCGATTACTCTACATTTTAAGAGGAACAAAATCCATTGGATTCGGGCCAGCCTGTCAGCGGGCACCGACTTCATGACTCACGCACATCAACAACTTTGGGATCAGCGGACCCGACGTGACCATCCACCCACCCATTCCTTTCCTTTTTCTTTTTCTCTGTTTCTCAAAATTTTGAATAAAACACCTGAACCCGCTCTTATACCAAATACTTCCTAAAATGACCTAAATGCCCACTGACGCCTACCGATAGGCAACCGCCCCGTTCGTTTTCCAGTCAACGATAGGACAATTTAGAAAAAGGAGGGATCAATATTGATCACGACAATCAGATCGTCAACCGGCAACCGCTTGAGATTTGCCCTTGGAGAATTGAAAGCGTTCGAATGGATGTAATATAAATAATCCCCAACTTCTCTCTCGCCATTTTTCGTAGGTCTCTTTCTCGCTCGTTCTCCTTCTCTGCTCGTCTGAGGGAATCTACGTTCATCTTCCTGGTTCATATCCGACGAACCAGGTGCGAAACCCTAGATCGCAGATTCTCTTGTTAGGTTCGGCTGTCTGTTGAGTTTTTTCTACTATTTTTACCGTGTTATCTCACTGAGAATGTGTTTAACTGTAAATTTTAGGGTTACAAACATTTTGCTTTTTTTTTGTGCATTTTCTTTCAATGGTGTTTAATGTTGTCGATCTGATTTTTTTTTGGGTGCATTTTGAGTAGATTTGTTGCTTTTTCTAAGGATGATTTTGGTTTTTTCTTTCTCCTTTTTTTCAGAGATTACATAGTTTTAATGCCTTTCTCTTGTTATCTCGAAAGCGTTTTTTTTTTTTTTTACATATTTCACTTTTAGGCACCGAAAGGAATGAACTCAAAAAAATCTGTTTTTTTCTTTTGAAGATTTTATTTTGTATGTATTTGTATATGTGCATATTTGTATTTGTACTCCTTCCAAACTGAGCCTTAGGGGATCTTCCTTAGGTTAAAAAAGAAGCCTGCATGCAGGAGTATACAGTACAGGCCCATGCCTTGTTGTTTTAGTGGAATTCAAGGTTTGAACTTTTCCAAAGTTCAATTTCAGAAGGATGCCTCCTGTCGGTATTGCATCATACATTGATATAATAATTGAAACGAGTTAAAATCTCTCGTGCATATTTCTTGGTTGTTCACTCGTTCTTTTAGATTACTTTTTGAGGCGAGGCTACATTTGTTGCTTATTTCTCAACCTTTGCCCTTTTTTTGAGGCGATACTACATTGTGTTTTTTCATTTATTATACCACCGCCATACCAGGATGCAAATACTTGTGATATGGTTTGATTTTTTTGTTGTGATACTACTGCTTTGGGATCTTGTGATGCTTAGATTCATTGCTTCATATGCTACATTTCCACCATCTATTTCCGTTCTTGCTTCTGCACCATCTCATTTCTGCTGTTTATGCTATACATCAGTTCCATTCTGGTCATATTCAGAGACCTGGATCTGTTGGTGTAAATGTGTAATAGCTTGTGGAACTGCTGAATTTGTCCATGGCTCAATGACTAAGATTATCCCAAAACACTACAAATTTACTAAGAAAAGGAAAAATATTACAAAGAAAATTGGTTCAATTTAGAAGTTTGATGGCTGAACTGTCTGGGTTTCTCAAATATTCAATCTTTGGCATTTTGAGATTAGGATTGATTTACCTGGCCAACATAGGATGGTTGATGGCCTGAGTCTGGTAGGTTTTTTTTTTTTTAAACATTTCTATTTAATGTGGGAAATTGACTTAATAGGTGATGCCCTCTTTCAAGTTTTGTTTATTTTATGTGCAGAATATAGCCCCCTCCAAATTCTTAAATCAGTGCCTTTTATTTTGTGGCTGGGAGTGTGCGTTTCTGCTTATTGAATGCACCATCAAGTTTCACATTACCATTTATATTCATATTTGTATCTGTTGATATTCTGTGCAGTGTCCCAGTATTCTAACTTAAACCATAGAAAATGGGTCGTGGAGTGAGTAGTGGTGGAGGCCAAAGTTCATTGGGATACCTGTTTGGGGGTGGCGAGGCACCAAAACCAGCCACCAATCATGCTCAAGATGCTCAGAACCAGGGACATGGTGCAGGTAATGGACCCACCCAGAAGTCTACTCCTGCACCAGTTGACAACAGTAAGCAGATTCCAGCTGGTATCCTGGGGAACCAAGCAAACAACTACTTCCGTGCAGATGGCCAGAACTGTGGGAACTTCATCACGGTATGATCATGGCTAAATTGCATTTGTATTAATTCCCTGCCATAGATTTTAACATTATTACTTAAATCACATTGTCTTGTGGTTCAGTTTTAGATAAACCACAACTTGGTCATAGGCCTTGACTGCCCTCTTTCATTTTCCTTTTCTTTTGCTGGGTGGTGGATTTTATTTAGAAATAAACCAAAGCTTCAATACCAAGACCTGTTGCTTAGAAAAACTCAGGTCGCAAAAGATAGGGCAACTACACTGAGGTGTGAGGTGTTCATTGTGTGGCTTTGGGTTGGTTATGGTTGCTGTGTAAGGGTCTTTTGGATGTGCCTCTTTCTCGGGTGATATCTTATCACTTTTCTTTTGTAAACTCTTTTTTCTTTTAATAAATCTTTTCTCTGATTGTTCAAAAAAAAGAACAGGGATTAGGATCATATACTAACTGATCCATCTATTCCTGAAATTATCAGCATAGAAATTTCTCTTTTTCGTACTTAGCGTACTATACTGCTTTATGCAAGCTTCAGTTTATTTAGGAATGCTATTTTTCTCTTTGTCTAATGGAGTCTTGTATAGTTGTATGTGATAATAAATGTTAAGCCAGTGTTGTGTGATTGATTATTGACAACTACATCATTTTATTTTGTCTATGTTCTTCCTAGTCCCTACCAAGGAAAAAGTGATTAGGACATCTCAGCCCTTGTCCTAGTTAGAGCTCAACTGTGTTTGCCATGGGTCACATGTGAGCTGAGAACTGATTGTTTTTATGATTAAAAGCTTTGGGTACAAGTCTGAGGCTGAGAGACCCTTCGGATATTCTAGTTTGGGTGTTTGGAGTCTTTGATATTGTAAGGTGGAGAATGGGCAGTTCTCAGTGGCATCCTTACATGGCAACTTGATTGAAGGTATTCACTTGTAGAACTGTCTGTCCTCCACCTGTTTCATCTAATATTCACTTTTATAACTTAGATGGCTGCATGGGGAAGTCTTTTTTGATCATTGGGGAAGTGTCTTGCTATGAATAAACTCGTGGTTAGACGAAAAGACACCCCTTGTCCTGGGTGTGTAATGTCCTACCTTGGAAACCTMTGATCATTTGTTCACCTGTTGCTCTCTATCGGCTATAAGATGATCAAAGAAGACTGACTTGTTCCGTCAAAAATCTCTTGAAAAGAGGGAAGCTGGTTTAGTTTTCTGTTCCATCGGCTATATATGTTGGTCTGTGTAGAAATGGTGCAGTTCCGAGATGGGATTAGCTGAAAGCAATATCTGTTAGCAGGCTGTGGAAGTGTGGAACCAATGATAACACTAACACTACTGATAAAATACAGGGGGCCCACAACCATTCAACCTCACTGTGGGCTCCATATGTTTTATAACTGGTGTGAGGAGTTATCATTAGTTCCCAAAGCCTTGTACGCAGCCATCACGTTCAGCTAATTTGAATTATGCAATTCCAGGGTGCAGCAAGGTGTCGGAAGTTGAAATCTACAATAGAGCAGTAGTAGCTTCAGCTAGGGGTGTCAATGGACCGGTTTTGGGTTGGACCCCGTTGAAATCAAAATCCATTTGGACGGATTGGATGGACTGAACAGACCAATATGATATATTGGATTGGACCTGGTCTGTCCATAATGAATTTATATTGGATTGAGCCAATATCCGGTCCATTGATAGAAGATAAGAACATAGGTGTCAATACTGGACCGGATTGGACCAAATCCATTCCAATTGACACCCCTAGCTTCAGCCATCTCTTGGCTTTTTGGTGTTGAAGTGTTTCAAGGGATGTGCCAAACGGCATTGTATTTTTCTGGGATTTCCTCTTTTACTTTGTCTTTACTGTTTCATCACCTGGTCTGTACGATCCCTTGCTGTATTTGGACTAATATGTGCAGGCAATCATAAATCGTAGCTAAGGGTAGTTTTATAGGGGTGTGAACCATACAGTACCTATACCTGCCCAACCTGTGTGTTTTGGGCCATAATTGTCAAACTTTAACATAAAGTCAACGTTTTTGAACTGCCATTGACTTGGATGGTCAGACCTTTTGACCTGGGAATGTCTAGACAAACCGGTTCTGTTTTATCCAAAACCTGATCCCTGGCTAAAAAACTGTTGAATCAGTTAATGACCCATTGACCCTGGCTGTCAAACTGGTGACCCGTTTGAGCAGTTTAACAGTTTTAATCATTTTTTTTAATTATTTTTTTTTTAATTTTTGTCAGAATGAACTGTCTGTTCAGACCGGGCGGTCGAACTGTTGACTCGGAAACTAGTGGCCAGAACTGTTTTGGTTCTGGATTGTTTTTTAAAACATTGCATAAAGTTTATTCTTTTCTTATGAAAATTATGAATAATTATTAAAAAATTATGGTTATGGAACCTAGGGAAGTAATAATTATTAAAGCATACTTACCATCTTTTGTCTATGGTACAGGATCGGCCTTCTACCAAGGTTCACGCTGCACCTGGCGGTGGATCTTCCCTGGGTTACCTCTTTGGTGGTGGGCCTGGTGGCAACAACTAATGCCGTTTCTCCTTGAGATCATTGAACTATTGTTTACTGTTTGTCTAGAACTCATAGTAATTTGGAAGAAACAATATTCCATCCAGCCTTGTCCTATATAGACACTGAACTGTGTGATCATGTGATGTTAATATATATAGCCCTGTTCTTGTGGGAACGCTTGTGACTGGATTTGCTCCGAAGGATAATGTGATTAGAAGCAAAAATATCCACCAGCAAGCTTAACGTTAAACGACTTTTCTATTTTCTGTTCTGCTGATGCCTTTTATTTTGTTTTAATGTGGATACTGTTAAATGTATTTTCTGCAACATGATCACATTTAGCCGATTGACGTGGCAATTGTATTGTTCCGAAAAACAGAACCATGTTGCCGGAACTTCCTGGATTGGTTTTAGTAGGTTTTGCACTTGCGAGTTTTTGCTTTTCTAACCCCCTTTTGTCAAGTTCAGTGAGGCAAATGTTCTACGACGTATATTTTATTTTAGTCAGTTGCCCTTCAATAGGGTTTGGAGGTAAGCCTGAGCTGAGATCACAAATAGATAGACAACTGCAACTCTGCAAGCAGCCAACCTTTGTATGATGCTATTATTATTTCTTATAAGAGGGAAAACGCCGGAAAACCCGATTCCTAGAATAGCTCTATCAGATTACGGCTTAGAATTTTATGGTGCTATCTCCTGCCCCACGCTCCCGGCAATTGCAAGTTGCAATTCATGTTTTCAATTCCTAGCCGTTCGTTTAATTTGCCCAAAGGTTCTAAATATCGATATGTCCGACAGGGCATCAGTAATTTTTTTTTATTTATTATTATTTTTTTAAATCGATTCAGGGGCTGGTTTAAGATTCCTCCACCCCCTGAACCGGTCAAAATCCTGATACAGGCCAACACATCGACACTTTGAACCTTGAGTTTGCCCCTTTGAGATTTAATAAAAGAATAAGATGGGGTTGGGAAGTATTTATTTGAAAAACAATTGATTAAAAATAAGTTTTAATAAACACTCGTGCGTTTCAGTGAAAAGGCACCTATGTCAAATAATAGGGGTAGTACAAGTCTTCAAAATGATTAGTGGGCCAAAAGCCGGCCAAGAAGTAAGTAAACTCTTAATAATGAGCCCAAAATTTGGGTTTCTCAAATAAATGCTAATAAACACTTTTTCGGGCTTATTTCCCGTCCCGGTCCAAAATAAGCAGTGCTCCCAAACTTGGCCCAAGTAGAGGGGAAATATCGGATGCAGCACCTTCATCCTTCAACAGTGCACGGGGAGATCTTTTCTGTAAAAGATGTAAGGGACTTTAATACTATTTTTCCAAGTTAAGCAGGGATAAATCGTAATTTTTATTGAATGAACAGAAGATGAGATAGGTGATATTTCCTAAATTTACAGATGCAACATTCTTCAACTGATTAAGGATCTTTTTTTTCCCTTTTGGTAATGGATCATGAGAGTCTACACAAATCTGGGGGGAGCCCTTCCCCAAGTGGGAAATTTACCCAAGGTTACATCAGCAGAGGAATAATCAAGATTAAGGAACCTCTTCATACAACATCAGAGTTTTAGGGCCAATCAATTTTTCTTAGAACCTGAGCATTTTCAGTATGCTTGTTTCTGTGATCGGCCTCTGACATTGGTTTCTGGGATGAACTGGATACGTTTGGACCATTGAGCCGTTTATGCTCCCATAGCCACCACTGCAGACCATCTCCCGCACTGTTAGGAATTTTCTGACGATGCTGGAGAATGCCATTGCTCGAGGCATCATGTTCTTTGGTGCCCGGTGCCCAGCCATATGTTAGATCTACCCTGAAAAAATAGGATTTCCTAATTTCCCATGAAAGTTGCTGTAAATATGACATGGGAATCAATTTACAAGTTATAACCACACAATCATTGGCACCACTTGGATTAGAGCCTGAATACCTAAGAATCAAATTGATTTGTTCTTAGTAACAGTGAACTTAAAAAAAATGGTCCACAGAAAATGTCCCATCGAGATCATATATTGGTGCAATCTCAGCTGCTTGTTAAAATGCCAAAGGCACATGCCATTTAGATAGATCATACCAATGTGATTTGACGATATGTATTTATACAATTGTAATTAACTGGGAGCGTCGGGGCAAGTAATTTATCATTCATACCTTAGTTCGGAGGCAAAGAAACCATGTCAACAGCACCTTGATTATTTGCACCATCATCTTTTGGATATGGAGGAGGTTCAGCTGAAGGTTCCAAGTTTTTATAGACCTGCTGAAAATGCTCAAATTTAAGAAATGCAATATCAAACATTTCACACATTGATTGAGCCCCTAGATGCACATAATGGTTAGTTCCAGCCCTTCTAGGCTACAAAAAGGATTTTACTAGCTACCATCTGAGAGGGTTTAGCC
Organism: Nelumbo nucifera; assembly: GCF_000365185.1. The sequence goes on from NW_010729075.1 coordinate 7,625,624, forward strand.
ATGGCGATCTGGCAGTGAACCCCAATGATGATCTGAACGGACCATGGATGAGTCATGTTTTTGGGCTCAAACCACTTCAGATTTATGCATGATATGAAAGTAATACTGATATTTTCAAACATAAACTCATGCATCTTTGCTTCAAGAAATAATATAAAATGAAGTTAGTTATTTTGTACAATTTGGTGGGTTTTGCAAGAATTAAACAGTAGCAAATTTTCAAACCCATGCGTCCAATATCTTTTGGTTGTGGCAGTAACTCATCTTCAATTTGCAAATGCTGTCATTTTTTTTTTTTTGTGAAAATAAGGGTGAGCAATGGGCTAGAAATTTGAGACTGTTGGTGAGCTTCTTTGAGAAAGTGACAAACCTCAATGTGAATCTAAACAAGAGTAGTTGCGGGGTTTTAATATGGAGCAAGAGGAGTTAGGGTTGTGGGTAGGGGAATAAGGTTGCTTGATAACTAATTGGCCAATGAACCATTTAGGACTTCCTCTTGGTGAACCTTGACCTTCTGAAACCCGGTATTGGAGAGGTTTGAAAAGAAATTTACAACATGGAAGAGGAATTATATTTCTCTAGGGGGTAGGATAACATTCATCAAGTCCACATTAGCAAACCTTCTGGTTTATTTCCTTTGGTGTTTAGCATGTCCCAAGTCATTCTAAAAAGGATTGAGAAATTATGAGGTGCTTTCTATGAGAACCAAGGGAGGAAAAGAAAGATCACCTAATCAGGTGGGAAGTTGTGAGCCAAGGCAAGGAATGTGGTGGCTTGGGTTTAGGAAGATTGAACGAAAAGAATGTGGCTTTGCTAGGTAAGTAGTTGCGGAAATTCCTGTGTGAAACAGATAAATTGTGGCAAGCCCATTCCGATACTTTCTCTTGTGCTTCCTTCTTTGAAACCTTATCTCAACCTTCTGCCTCTAGTGGTCTGTCTTTCCCTGTTAAAGAGGTGAGCAAACCCATTCTTCCTTGGGTTGGTAGTTTTTGTTGGGAAACATTTTTGGAAAGTTCATTCATCAAAAAAAACATTCTTGGAAAGAATTAACACAGGTGACTTGCTTCAAAGAAAGAGACCCAATTCTTGTCTATCCCCACACATGTGTATTCTCTGCAAAGTTGATGGGGAAACTCGTTGCCACCTATCGATTTCTTGCATATTTGCTAGAACTATTTGGGAATGGCTTTTCTCCCTTTTTGGGTGCAGCTGGACCCCCCTCCCCCTGAATGTGCAAAGCCTCTTCTCTCCTTACTTTAGTTGGCCTTTAAAAAGAGGGGGAATTATGTGGAGATGTATTAGGGCTGCAGTCTGTTGGTCTATTTGGGAAGAAAGAAACACGTACCTTCTCAGAAAAGGAAAGAACCATTGAGAATGTAAGAGTTGATACACTTAAGGGTGGCTCACTGGCTGAAATCCCTGAACCTATTCACAATTTTCTCCTTGGATGACTTGCTGAGAAATTGGTTAGAGATAGCTAATTCTTTTCAGGTTAATAAGGTTTCTTTTCCCTCTTGGACCTCTCCCCCCTTGGATCCATAAAGCTGAATTTTGATGGCAGTAGTTTAAGGAACCCAGGGCTCTCTGGTACGGGGGGAGTGTTTAGGAATGAGGAAGGGCTTATTATAGCCATGTTCTTAGGCCCTCTAAGAAAAGTGGTTATTGAAGGTGACTCAGAGGTGGTGGTGGGATGGTTAAATGAAGATAACTCTGGCATCTGGAACTATAACAATGAAAAGAAAATGTTTAAGTGGCTGATTAGGGACATTGAGGTGAAATACAGTTGGGTAAAGAGAACTGCTAACTCACTTACTGATGGGTTAGCCAAGCAAGGGGTGAATAGGGGATCTTTCTTTTGGGCTCATTTCTAATTTTGTATCCTTTGTTTTGCTCTAGTAGGGGAGTTATTAAAGTTCATCTCCCTCCCCTCTTGTAATTAAAGTTTCTTATTCTTAATAAATTATGCCGTTGCTGATAAAAAAAGATGATGGTTAGCATTCATGGGCTCTCTAAGAATGGATGGGGTGCCAAAGTGTCCAACAGAGCTTCTAGTGCTTCTCCTTGGAAAGCTATTCATAAGATCCTCTGGTTGTGTCCTTTCCAGTTAAAGAATGTGGCTTGGGTAAAGCTATTCATAAGAATTCCTGTGGGTGGGTGAGTTTCCATTAAAGGATTTGTTCCCATCATTGTTTGCTCTTTCTTCATTCAAAGGAAAGCCAAATTTTGAGTAATTAACTCCCTCCCCCTCCAGTTCTGGTTTTGGGTGGAATTTGGGTTTTTGCAGGAATGTAAGAGATACAAAATTAGGTTGTGTCTCAAATCTTTTACAAGTTCTTAATGGGGTTTTCCTTGATGATAGTAAAGGAGATTGTTGTATTTGGTCTTTTCATCCTTTAAGGGTGTTCAACTATGCCTCTTTTTTCAAGTTTGTCTTCTTCAGCTCTCTCCTCTATATTTTTCCCAGTTAAAGAGGTTTGGTGCCATCCTATCCCTCCCAAAGTGGGTGCTTTTTGCCAGGTCTTCCATGGTGCTATTAATACTTGTAACTTGTTGCAGAGTAAGAGACCTGGTTGGTGCCTCTCCCCAAACCGGTGTATTTTGTGTAAATTTAATGGTGAGACTGCTTATCATCTTCTAATTTCCTGCCCCTTTTCTTGTGGTATTTGGGATTGTTTTTTTTTTTTCTCTTTTTGGGTGCAGGTGAAACACTCCAAGTAGTTTGGTCAAGTTCTTTGACTCTACTACTTTTAGGTGGCCAAAAAGAAGGGGGGGTATTGTGGAAATGCACAAGGCTAGTAGTGATTTGAACAATATAGGAGGAAGAAGTGTCCCACTCTTCCTCAATCATATCAGATTTGATCTTAATTTAGGTAGCAAAATTAAATTTTGGGAAGACTTATGGGTGGGTGAAACTCCTTTGAAGGATTCCTTTCCTTCTCTATTTGCCCTATCTTCTCTTAAGGGCAAACCGGTCTATGAGTTTTTGTTCCCTTCTCCTTTAGTTAATGGGGTTTGGGTGGAACCTAGGCTTTCGTAGAAATGTGAGGGATTCAGAATTGGGCCTTGTTTCAAACCTACTACACATTTTTGAAGGGGTTTTCCTTAACATAAACAAATAGGATGTTAGAATTTGGACTCTACGTCCTTCTGGGGTATTCAGTTGTGCTTCTTTCTTCAAGTCTTTGTCCTCGTCTTCTGAACTAGTTGTGTCCTTTCCTATTAAAAGTTTGGTGTTGCCCATCCCCCCATAGTGGGTGCCTTTTCTCGGGAGGTTTTCCATGGTGCAACTAACACTTGCAACATGCTCCATAAGTACAGAGAAAGAGACCTAGCTGGTGCCTTTCCCCAAATTGGTGCTGTTTTTGTGAGTCTAACGGTGAATCTGCTCATCACATTTTTATTTCCTGCTCATTTGCTTGCGGTATATGGGATTGGTTTCTCTCTCTTTGGATGCAGGTGGAACACCCCAGACAGATTGGACAGGTTGTTTGATGTCTCTACATTCATCTGGACAAAAAGAAGGGGAAGACTTCTGTGGAGGTGTACAAGGGCAGCAGTGATCTGGACTTTATGGGAAGAAAGAAATAAGCACATCTTTGAGGAAAAAGAAAAGGAGCAAGGAAGCCTTAATTGAAGGGATCATGGCAAAAGTGTCTCTCTGGGTTAAGTCATTGGAGTTATTTTCAGCCTTTAGATTTGATGACTGTCAGCACCCAAAAATCGGGTGCTGACAATGACATAATAAGGAAGTGGGGAACAATTGCAACTTCAACTTCAGCCAAGAAGAAGTTATTAAGGGTTTGGGACCCCCCTGAGTTAGAATTCCTGAAACTAAATTTTGATGGAAGCAGATTTTGGAATCTGAGCCCGTCTGGAATTGGAGGGGTTTTAAGAAGTGAAAGTGGAGCTATTGTGGGTATGTACTCAGGCCCCATTGGAATGAGCGATTCTGTAACAGAACTGAATGCAGTGCTCTATGGGATGCAAAAATCCATGGAGATGGGGGTTGAGAAAGCTAGTAGTTGAAGGAGACTCCAAAATAGTGATAAGCTGGCTGAAACAGAAAGAGAAAACTCCTTGGTTTTTCAGGAATGAAATTAAAATCTTCAGGAATTTTTCAAGGAACATGCTCTTGATAACTCAGTGGACTCCAAGGTCAGCCAATGTTCTAGCTGACCAATTAGCAAAACAAGGGGTAAATATGGAACAGTGTTTTTGGGCTCAGTTGTAAGACTAAAAGATATTAAAACTGTTTTTGTTTTTTCAGGGAGGTAGCTGAGGCTACCTATGATTTGGATGAAGTCACTGAATTTATTCTCAGACTTTACCCGTGATGATATAATTAGGATGTGGGGCATAGTTACAGCCTCATCATCATCAAAGAAGAAAATTTAAGAATTTGGGACCCAGCTGAGAATGACTTCCTTAAAACTTAGCTTTGATGGCAGTAGATTTGGCAATCTGGGCCTTTTTGGAATAGGAGGGGTAATAGGGATGAAAATGGAGTAATATTGGGCTTGTTTTCAGGGCCGCTTGGGGTAGGGGACTCAACAACAGCTGAATTGAAGGCAGTGGTTTTTGGGGTACAAAAAAGCTGGGGAATTAGGGGTGAGGAAGTTGATAGTCGAAAGAGATTCAAAAGTAATCTTAAGCTGGCTGAAACAAAGTGAAAAGACTCCATGGTGCTTCAGGAATGAAATCAAAAAGTTTAGGATACTTTCAAGGGATATGCAGTTGATTTTTTAATGGACCCCAAGGTCAGCCAACAGTCTAGCAGTTCACTTAGCAAAGCAAGGGGTTAACAGAGAGCAGTGTTTTTGGGCTAAGTTGTAAAGTTACAAAGATGAAGTTTCTTTCTGTTCTTGCTGCTTTTTTGTTAAGTCTGTATGGGGGATAGCTGAAGCTACATAAAAGTTGTAATATTCCTCTCTTAATTAATAGTTTTTTCTAATGCAGATAAAAGAAATATTTCAGTTGTGCAATATATTGCTGGTTCAGTCTAAGCTTGGATTTGCAAGACCTGCACTACTTTAATTGACAAGACCATTTACAAGCAGTTGGATACAAATGACTGGGTGCACTGCTGGAATCAACAAGACCATCTGCTATGGTAAATAGAAAGGTATAGGATATTAATAGTTGGATACATGGAATTTGGATTAGCAAGAATTTATCATGGTAGACTGCTAGCTACTGCGATATTTTAGGAAAAGTATAGAACTGCTGTATGAAGCAGTCTAAAGGACTTCCCAATTAACACAAGGAGCACAAGACTAACACCATGGGCATGGAACATCAGCAGGGATTGGATTGTTTTCCTTAGTCATGTTAGCAATTTTCAATTGGGGCTCCTATAATGTTAATTCCTTCCCAAGAACATCATCTGTTCATTCAAGATCTATTACCTGCTGGTCAATGGGCTTAGCCATTTTTGTTCCAGGCTCGTCACCATCATTCAATTTAATACCACCAACCTCCAAACCTGTCCTTTTCCTGTCATGCATACAGTATACCCATTTGAACCAAATTTTGCAGCAATGCAGCTAACTGCAACCAAGGTTCTCGGAAGGAGAAAGAACATACAAAATAACTTTATCCTCACCTGCTGAGGTAGTCATTAGCTGCATGGGAAAGGGTCGGCTTAAAAGAAAACAGTATCCCTCGAAGAGTCTTTCCATCAATATTAGTTTCAATTGCATATCCACAATTAAGAACATCAGTAACCTTAGCTTCAAACATCTTTTCTTCAAGACGGGTAAAGTCATTCAATGGAAGAGTCTGTTTGTCTGCACCCAAATGGCATCCTATCATCAATCCAGAAGTTGTGATAAACTTTTAAATAAAAACTCGGTTTTTTATGTGGTAGTACTCACTATAGGCACAGATTAAGAAACTTTTACAGAATCCCTAAACCAATTTTTATTCACCACATGCTGAAAAATATATCCTAATGGCTAAGCTCTTACATAAGTTGGACCCAGACTTGCACTGTTTCAGAAACATTTACCAAACTTTTCATTCTATCACCTAATTCTTATCAAGAAAATCATGCTTAAAAAAACTTGAATGCCTCAACCATTAACTGGAGCAAATAAACATCTGGGTGCACAGCGGTAAGGAGAGAATGGTGAATACAAAAGACTATACTATTGCCAATCCTAAGTTCTTAGTTAACCAAAACATACATGGATGTGATATGATGAATACTAGCTGAAATTTAAGTAGTTAGAAGCATCTTAAACAGATTCAAACCTTAGGCCACATCTGGGAGTGCTTCTACAACGGGCTTTTTTGTGCTTCATGTTTGGGAAGCCAAAAGCCAGTAAAAAAACATTTGGTGAAGAAGCTCAAAAGGGATTTTTGTATCTAAAAAGCCCATTTAAAAAGTAGAAAAAACTTCATTTAGCTTTTCATGTTTGCAATAACTTATTTTGAACAAAAAAGCTGGTGACTAAGCCAAACACTAAAAAAGCACTTTTTCAAAAAACCCATTTAGGCCAAAAAGTACTCCCAAATGCTGCCTTAGTACCATAAAAAAAGGTTGGCTTTTGGTTGTATGCTTCGAGACTAGGGGAGCTGCTCCTTTTTTTTTTTTTTTTTGATAATTACTAGGGGATCTGCTCTTGATTTGGGCATTTTGGCTCCTGTTATGCCCATTTTGACACTAGTCTGGATTCATGAGAGATGCTTACTGCTCACATGGAATGGAGCCACTACAAAGAAGTTCCAGGGGTTACAACTTTCAAACGAAGCTTCTGGTTCATATTGGTCATGTGTTGCRAATGGGAATTGAGCTCTATGTTCCTCAATAGCTCATTGGTAGGAGTGGTCAGCTGTTAACTGGTCATAGGTTCAAATCCTACTTCGGGGCATTTGAATCATTCTGAACTAAATAATTGAGAATCAAAGGGTTGTGGTATTTCCTTTTCATTATTGTTTTTTTTTTGAACCTTGAAACTAAGACTTCCCAAAAGCATGTGCCATTGAATTTGCAAAGACTACATATGGACAAATTGAATTAACAGAGGCAAAATTAATGGAATGAACATTCAGATGGGAAATAGTACCTTAATGCCTTATAAATGGACAAATCTGTGCTGCCAGAAAGACATGACATTAGAAGGGACTTGGCCAATCAAAACCCCCTGGTGAATTTGATAAAAAACCACCTGATTGATCACCACTTTTATGCTACCAGTTGATTAGTTACAAGTTTTTTCAGTATCATGTCTTTCCAGTATCATAGTCAAACCCCTTATAAATATAAGAAAAATATTTTCTATCCTCGCTCATTATGTCCATGTTTATCCTCAAATGGCAGCTTAATTTCATACAGCTAATCAAAATTTTATTACATAAACATCTATCCAAATTTGTAGCCATATCATTGTGTAAATGCCTTGTACATCAGAATATTGAGGAAAAAAAAGACGTATAAAACCGTAGCCAAACCGCTTACAACAAATTTGGAAAAAAATAGTATAATAAAATTGAAAATAAAATGTATATATATATATATATATATGTGGGTTGTGCCGTGCTGGCACATGGGCCATGCCTGCCCGTAGGTGGCCCAGCCCACTTTACTGCTCTAAGCAAGTAGTTAGAACCCAACACATAATTTGCAATAGAAGACCAGGACTAGAGATATTGAACACATTGCCACATTATCGACATGCAAGATCAACCATTCTAAGCCCTAAAACCCTTAAATTATCTGAAGGTAAAAAAGAAAAAATAAGCAATGTTTCCATGTTAAGATAGGCTTTCTCCAAGCAACCAGATTTGACAAAGTATTATGAAGAGAGGTATGGTTGAATGATCAAAGTATCAACTATTGACAATAATTCTACTTTCCTTCTTTCCTCTTCTTTTTTTAATGATCAATAGTGAAAATTCATTAATGATAAAAAAGGACAAATATAAAAAGAACGGGAGTCTGAAAATTAAAAGAGATCTACCCAGAGAATCCAACTAAGTTTACAATTAGCAAACCTCATGCCAGTAACAAACAACTCCGCAATCTGTTTCCTAGTACCTTTCCATGCATGCAAATTAAGCACTAGGTAAGCTGATTTTGGGGTCTAATGGAATGATGGAGCCCAACCTATCTGCCAAAGAGTTTACCTCTATTATTGATAAAAAAAAAAGATTTTACCTCTATGGTAGAATGGCAGGATGGCTGATCCCTTATGGGCCAATAGAAGATCTAGTCATTATCCCCATCTATAAAAAATTGATCAAAACACATGGTGAATGGAAGTTTTAAGGCCTAAGAACAATAGAAAATTTTCCACTTTATTGAATCTCCCTCTCCCATGGAACCAGAATAAGCAACAATTATAGCACTTGAAAAATTTTTGAAAATCCTCCAATGCCCATAGATTGTCTTTACATCTTCTAACTAAGATCCCAATGCAAGATCTCAACATACCGGGAATGGAAGCTTCAATCATAGGCTACAAACATACTGAGTATCCTTAATTTGGAACTTTGCCATTGGCATTAAGTTTTATTTATCTTAGGCTTTCTCGAGTACTTGCTTACCCGTTATCCTGTAAGTATTTATATTTATTGTTATGGAAAGGTAAAGATTATAGAGAAAATTGGGAAAGAACATTCCCTATGAGTAGGTCATGTCTATATGCATCAGTATTGGCACTCTTTGGTTGATCAACTAAAAATTTTATGCCCATGAAGAAAGGAGTACAAAAAACCCTTCAATCTTTTAATCCATGCCCACCAAGTAAAAATTTCTCTCCTCTCTAAATAGGATTCATTAAAATGGAAAAAATGCATAAACTTCTATACTACATGAACATTGACACTTTAAGTGTCAATTTGACACACTACATGCCAATTCAATGAATATCTCTTACAGAGAAAACTAAGCATACATATTTACAAAAAATATTTCAATTGAACTAACATATAGAAGTAATGGTACATGGTAAGAAGATATGCTAATTTTTCCAAATGGAGTTTTGCCTTTCTAAGAGCTGGTTTGGAGAAGACTGTAATATGTGAGAATGCTAAGAGACTCAGCTTTAACAACTCAGAGTGGTTAAACAAACAGTGTTGAGGAGGAGATTTGGGATATCTTGTGAAGTGTGGAACCAACAGTAATATTGTTCCAATAGAGCATTATAATAAATAATTGCTATAAAATATAACAAAATGAGACTAGCAAAAAAAAAAAAAAAAGAGTGTGCAGCAAAACCTTTGTCATCCCACCGAAAGACAGATCATTGAGGTAAGAGTTCCCAAGAATCTATGTCCTCGCTGAAAATAACCAAGTGAATATCAGTGAATGCTATTGTTATGAGCTGATAGCAAATGGAAGTCTGGTCCCCGTGGTTGAGAAGGCCTGTCAATGATTGGGATGTGAGCCCCTAACCAGGATGTTGCAGTTAGTGGAGAAGGTTAAACCCCGATAAACAGATGAAGATCAACTTTGGTGGAAGGGAGTGATGCAGGATCTTTGTGATTCAGTACTATTCTTGCAACCAACAAAGATGGTGTTTGGTAAAGTGGGCGTTTATCACCCCATTTTTCGAGAATAAATGCCCACACTCAACCCATATTTGGACGTGTTGTTTGGTGCAAATAAATAAACATTAATGCCACCTAGGCAAAAACGCAACTGCAGGCTGTTTGGAAGTGTTATTTAACTGGTGTTTTGCATACGTTGCAAACTTGCTATAATGTGTGACATGCGCAGTGGTCACCGTCATTGGAGAAGGATGTCTGGAAATTTCTGATATTATTATTTTAGCCGAAAGTACAGAAGTATATGAAGAAAAGAGAAGCGGCAGGTGTTTAACTCAAAATGCTCACCACCGATGTGAATCCAGTGAGGATCAACAGCAGTGACGAGTAGCAGCGGAGGGCTGATGGCTTAGAGAAGAAAAATTGAACAAAAAAACTTCAAAATCAAATCCAACTAATGAAGAAAGAGATCTGTTGGGGTTTTAACCCAAGAAACTCACTGGTGATGTGAATCCGACGAGTAATGACAGTGATGAGTAGCAGCGGTGGGCGGATGTCCAATGAAGGAAACAACGAACAAAACTTTAACCTAACACTTGTACACCAACAAGTGTAAACTGTGATCTACCGCATGTCAGCAGACATGTGAGATCCACATTGGCTCCACATCAACGAGCCATTGGCAATGGGGTATTGGGGGGCGTTACCATTGCCCAAAACAGTAGTGCTCAGAAAACCGAGGTGTGGACGTTTATTGCTGTTTTTTTCGTCAAGAGCCCCAACCAAACAGCACAACTCGCCCTGATAAACGGAAACATCTATGTGGCACTGTTTATCGGATAAATGACCACGGTAACAAACACAGTCAAAGAAAGAAGAGAAGAGATGGAAATAAAGATGAAATCCCTAGGCAATCATACCTAAGGGTGAGGACAATCACACCAAATTCTGTAGAGAACTTCTTTGTTCATTAGTCAAAAATTGTTCTTCAAATGAGCCTTACAAAATAAGAAAGAAACTTCCAAAGGAGGAAACTTGCCTCCCAAGTTAGCTTGCCCAACAAGCCACTTACAAAAAGAAGCTAGATTAGACTAAACCTGCCCCAAGCCATTACAGACATAAAGCCATACAAAGGGAAATTACTATGCTAAGAGCTTTCCCCAAACATAGCTTCTACACATGCAAAATTACAAAAATACCCTTGCTGTCCAGAAATGTATGAAAATCAATTAAGTCCTGTCCAGCAGCAAACTCAACCACAGAAAGAACATCTTAAGGTGGATTGAAGACTCTAGGATCATCCCAAGTTGATCCACTGCTAACCAAGCTTCCATGTGGACCCCACATCACCATAGTGATGCCAAATAAGCATAGGAGCAGCTTTGGTTCTCTTTTGATATACCTTAAGTTGATTCCTGTCAAGGAGACAATTCAGGTCAGTTCTTAGTGAAATTGATGTTCCACAATCTGATATACGCCAGAGGAGATGTCGTCCCTTAAAGCTGGATTTGGAGTCACACTCATAAGGTTCCTTCAAAGGCATCCTTTTTCTTTTGGATGGCAATGAAAGAGAGGATCCCTACTATTGATGTTTTAAGATCTAAAGGGATGGTGGTTGTCAATTACGGCTGTTTGTGGGGCGGGAATGAGGAAAGTAAGCCATCTGCTTATCCATTGTAGCTTTTCTCGTCAAATATGGCATCATATCCTACAGCTATTTGGTTTTCAGTGGGTGGAATTTCTGAGTATCAACTGCCTGACAGTTTTTTAATTCAGGAGCTTTCAGTAAGAGAGGAAGGGTTCTATGGAATATAGCTTCTTTTGAGATTTGCTGGTGTGTGTGGAGAGAGAGGAATGGTAGGACATTTAAAAACAAAGCATCTTTGGCAGGGATTCCTCGTGGGAAGGTTATAACTTGAAAGACTGATTGTCAGATGGGCTCAAGTTTGTAGTTTTTTCCATGGTTTCAGTCCTTTGAAACAAAATGGGAAAAAAACTTGCATTATTTCAAAAGGGTAAAGAATTGGGGTAAAAAGAAGAGTTAATTACAAATAGCAGTATAAGGTGAAATTTGTCTGTAGGAAATATTGAATTATTAATCAGGTATATGGAAGTAAGGCCCCGTTCACGTCTCAGTAAGTCATTTACCTGCACAAATGCACTTATCCGGGCAAGTGTTTCTTGGGAAACACTTACCCAGATAAGTGCACTTACCAGTATTTTTCCCTATGTAAAGTTGTACAATGACTGTTTTATGCAAAAAAGTGGCATTATTGAAGGGTCAATATTGTCCCATCACGTATTAGCAATTTTTTGCATGGATTGGTAAGTGATTTATCCAAGTCTCAGGAGGGTATTACTTGCCTAGGTAAATGAGCCGCTCAGGGATCATTCTTTTCCACAAGACCCATTAATACTGAAATACGAATGCGGGATTATTTCTTTTCCATGGGACCCACCAACATACCTGCCCACACTTTGCGGGAAACAAATGAGGCCTAACAAAGAACTCTATGTAAATATAATGCTTTTCCAAGTTCCAATTATTAACAGAGAAATCATTTTCAAGAAGAGGAAACAGTAATTTTTCAAGTGACAAAATCAAGCATATAGTCGAGGTATGTGAATCTTTTAATGAAAAAAAAAAGAAACAAATAGAGACATCTTCATGCCTATCATTTTCTAATTGATAAAAAATGCTTACCATGTTTCCATGGTGCAAGAAGTTATCAATAAAAACATTGTTGTTTCTAGGAATCTGGCACAAAAGAGAGAAAAGAAAGGCATACAAGGGGAGTGGCAAACGAAAAAGAATGGATCAGTTCTTACCTTCTTTAAAACATGGCAAAGGCATGGGCTGGGACATATCAGGCATCACTCCAAGTTTGGGCACATCTTTACTGATTATTGGTAGGCTTGCAGGAACATATTGTTCTTGGCACTTCTTCTGTAATTCTTTTCTGAGTGAAAACTTCTCTTGACCTTCTTCATCTTGTCCATTTTCCACTGACAAATCTACTAAGACATAACTTGAGTTTGAGTTGATAAAATTTTACATTGAATAGAGAGATAAGTGAGGATAGCCAAACCTGTGTGTAAGTAATACATATCATCCAAGGCCTCAAGCTCATTGTTACAACCACCTATGAACACAATAAGACCTTTTTGTGGATCCAGGCAGTCCCCAGCTACAGAAAATCTGGCAGAGGGTCCTTGTCCTGTTGCTATCACTTTAGTCCAAATACCACTCTCTGCTCAGATGTAGGGGAGAGGGGAGGAAGAAAGATGATCAAAAGAACAATTGATATGGGATTACCAGCTAAAAATATAGATATAAAGAGTAGGAAATATTTAGCAGAAAGAAATTACTAGACTATATGTATGATAACAACAACAATGTGCACATTATATCACCATCGCACCACCAAAATAATATTACAAAGTGAAAATCTGAATCTGCCTAAAGTAGACAAGTAGAGGTACTTAAAAGTTAAAACTCATTAACGGACAAGTGACAAGAGGTTGGGTAAACATTTTAAGCCCAACTGGTGGTTGATTTGTTGGTTGGCAGGGCAGGTGGCTACAATGACCTGGTCAACCCAATAGCATGAGTAGTCCTTACACAAAACTGAACAGCATATGCATACTTGTCAATGAAACTAGCCTGGATGGATTGCAAGGTTCAACCAGTTGGCTTGGCAAAACTTTTGAAGTTTTGATGCATGCCCTGGTCTGGGTTCAAATTGACCTACTTTGCCTCTGCTTCTAGACATGTTCAATCTAATCATCTTTTCCAGTTCTGCATTAGAACTTTAGCTTGGACACATCTCTTGATAGGTCTCATTTAGGAAACCTTCAAATACAAAAGTGTGACAAACAGGACGATTCTAAACATCTGACCAAATTCCTTCTTTCTGAACTGTTAGGTGGTTAGGATCAACAATTAGATTCATGTTTAATATTCTTCCATATAAAATCCATTTGCATGCTTACTGCATGAAACATAGGTTGATAGAGCAGAGTCTACTCGATATGAGAAGAACAGCAGGACAGGGAACTGTCGACAGAGGACTTGCCTTAACTAAGGATTTCCTTCTGTTAGAAGGTTTTATAGGTTTCGCCCCAGTGAACTACTCTAGTATGATATCTGACCTTTATTCTGGGAAAAGTTCAGATGCTGTAATGAATCCATTACATAAAACTTTTATTGTGAATACATACCAACATTTAGCATATGAAGATCATCATAAAGATTTCGGGCATTAGTAAATCCTCCAAAAACAAACAAGTTTTTGCCAAAAGCAACAGTTGAGTGTCCAGCCCGAGGAGGTAACACCTGGCCTGAAGTATATAGTTCCCTCCAAACAAGGGTATCTGTTAAAACATGCAACAACAAAATAAATATAGAGAAGAAACAGAAAGGCAAGAAGCATCCACATAACATTTTTCTTGGGCAAGGTTTAAAATGTTAATGTTGGTGGAAATATCAGTCATTGAAATATAGGAAACATGCTGGAAATGTTGAAAATGTTGTATGGAAATATTATAAAAATCATAGACATGGTGGAAACATTGTGAAATATGCAAAAAAAAAAAAAGAATGAATGATATCTTGTGAAATGATAAAATAAAGATAGGTGCAAGAATGAAATTAAGAAATATGGTGCTACAAGAATGAAATTAAGAAATTTAATTGGCTGACAACAAATACGCTGGTTTCAATACAGTGGGTGGGGAGATCAGCAAATTCTTTGGCTGATGTGTTAGCCAAACAAGGGACAAATAGGGAAGAATTGTTTTGGGCTTAGCTGTGACTTATGTAATTTATTACTAGTTTACTTGTGAGCTATTGGGAGAGGCTGCAGCTCACGCCTCTCCATGGGATGTTGTATGAAATTACAATTCTAAATCAATTTCTGAATTAATAAAATTCCTATTATTCATAAAAAAAATAAAGATAGGTGCACCCTTTTAAGTTATTATCTTGTTCTAAACTATCAAGCTAAAAAAGTAAGGTCAGCACTCAGCTGATAAAATAATACACTGTAAAGTTGTCTTGTAAACTTTAAGAGTCAAAACTACATGATAGAGTGAGCTCAAGCAAAATTTGAACTCATAGAAAGTGCAAATGATTCTAATAGATTTACTAATATAATGTATTACATGGAAAAAAAACTCAAGGTTTAACTTCATGTTTGAAAAAAAAAAATAATTCAAGCTGGTCAAAGTGGTAAAAATGTCCATTAGGTGGGCATTGATATTGCTACTACACATATATTGTTGTCAATTTATGGTATGATACATCTCTTATACTCCACATGGTGCTGGTAGTTTTCATTGGGGAATATGCCGATTCCAGTAATATTTTGTGTTGGGACCCATGGTGGAGATGGAAATATGTCAAGGAAATATTAGGTAATATATGGACATTTCAAACCATGTTCTCAACAAGCCAAGCATGAAAATTTTGAACATGAACATATTATTTCTTTGTTATCATTGCTTGCCGAAACAAGGGTGTTTAAGTGAAATGAGACCTGTGTCGAGGATATGAACATCAGACAAGTAATAATCAGACGCATCTTCACCACCGACCACAATTATTTTGTTCATCCAAGATGAACATGTGTGACTATCACGTGCAGAAGGTGGAGTTCCCGACGTAAGAGCATGTTTCCACATAAATGTCTCTGAAAGTTTTAACGGGAAAAAGAAAAAAAGACAAATTATCAACACAACTTGCTTCTCAAGCTATCATGCATCTGCATGCAATTGCACCCTGACAATAATATATGCATTTGAGATGCAATGAATATATACCACCTCCTTAACTGAGGTTATATTGGAACTTACATAAAGGGCATCTTTTTAAGAGCAATGTTGCAAAGAGAACTTGCACAAATGACATTTGTGTGATTTGTCAACAGGCAGATCCTTTTCCTATTTTTATTTTATCAATCAGATCCAGGTTTTAGGTGGGCTACACTGCCAATACTGAGGGTGGATTAGGTGTGGCATTCAAAATAGTGAGCTATCTTGGTTAATTATGGTTATTTTGTTTAGCTTAATCCTGATGCAGTTGCAGTTGCACTGTATCATTGCCTTGCATAAGTCACTCCTTTTTCCCCTGTAATCCACAGTAGAGAGTTCTTGTACAAATAACTTTGTTTGCACAAGTGCTGTCTGCAATATTGCTCTTTCTTCAATAAATGGAAGAACGATAAAGCTTGTCTAACCAATAATGGAAGTGACTAAAGATTGTAAGTAACAATAGATAATGGAATGGACCAGTCAATGCTATCTAAGTCTTAATACTTGAGATGATTATCTGTAAATGGAGAATGTTACCCGTATCTAGTATGTAAAGATCATTATAATACACTTCAGTTGAACCATTCCATGATTTCCCACAGCCTCCAAATATGAAGAGTCGTTTCCCAATAAGTGCTGCACTATGTCCTTCACGTGCTTCTGGTCCCTCACCAACTACGCTTGGGGTCATCCATGTATTGGATGCTAAGAACATGTTTCACTCATTAGTAGTCATGACATGAGATAACCCTTGAATTGAGTATACAACAAAATAAAGATTAAAGCACATAGTTGGGAACATTTCATAAACCACAAGAAGCTAAATTAGCTCAAATATCCTGAAGACCACAAAAAAAAAAGCTAATAAGCAATATCTACAACATTTTCCATCTATCTGTCACTTTCAATTACATTTTATAACTCTTTGAATATAAATCTAAATTTGTAGATTTAGCCGCAAAGTAAATCAAAGATCAACACAACAGAAGGTATAAATTTGGCATCAGATGCAATGCAAACAGATTGATAGACTATATAAGAAGATATAATGAAATAAAAAAGGACTTACAAGTATCTAGAATATGCAAATCCTTGAGTGGGGTCTTCCCATCGGTACCACCAAATACGAAGAGGCTGTTTCCGACAGTCGTACAACTGTGACTGTCCCTTGGAGAAGGTGGGATGCCTTTCACCATTGGCTTACTCCATGTCTGCCTAACTGTATGCCAATAACAATAACAATAATAAATAAACGAAAAGAAAAGAAAGAAAAAGCGAAGGAAATTAGCCAATTCCAAAGGAACATGAAAATAAAGAAAAAAATGAGAAATATCATCTTGAGACTGCAAATGCGTGCTATAAAATCCTAAGTATTTAAAAATTTAACTGCAACGCATGAAGCCTGAAGATCATGCTCCAGAGGACCAGAAAAGAGGGCATCTGTTATATTGCATTATTAATTTATTATTAGAACCAAAACCCATGAATATAAAACCCTGAAAGTTTCAAAATCTGCTAATGTTAAAATGCCACTAAAAATTTATAAATTCTGGGATAAATCCCTCCTATATAAAAGTTCTGCAATAGAAGGCAAAGATTCAAAGCAGGTGAAAACAGAAAACCCAGATAAGAAAGACCTCGTAAACCGAAAATATACAACTGCCCAAGTCGCAGACTTCACTACCAACAACAAATAAGAAGAAAAGTTGAAGTCCATAACGAATAAAACTAAACTGAACAGACACAAAATGCAAAACTCACAACAGCAGAAAGCATCCAGCAAAACCATAATTTCGAATTCTCACCAGTGTCAAAGACATGCACGTCGTTGGTCTGGCAGTTATCCTTGCCATAGCCACCGAAAACATAAAGAAATTTCCCCCCTTTAACCGCGTTGCATGAATGGCCCCACCTCTTTCCAGGTCCAAAAATCCCACCTTTTCTACCTGGAGATTTCTTCCCATCTAGAGCTTCTCTCAATCTGCTGCTCAACTCTATCTTCTCCCACCTCATTGTTACACCCAGATATTTCCTTTTCTTAATTTAAGTAAAAGGAAATCCAAGCGATCCAAACAAAACCAAGGGAACAGAAAACCCAAATACCCAAACGAAGCTTGGGATCAGTTTCTATTCTACTTACGAGCTAACAAAACAGATTTTGGGCGTACAAAATACCAATTCATTACAAAACCCAGCCATCACCAAAGAAATGTCAATAGACGAAGAGTGACTGAGAGATATAGCAAAAGAAAGTTTGAGATGAAATGCCAAGATTTCGAAGTTAGAGGTTTACAAAAGATAACAAATGGGCAATGGTCTGACCCATGAAATGAATACCGCATTTAATTTATGACATTAATTTTGGATATGGATAGGTGGTAGATTTGATCAAGTCATTTTGTTGTCATTTTTATGCAACTATGATTTATAAGACGATCTTAGAGTGAACCGATTTTTTCATGAACAGTGGGTCAACGGTTCAAACCATTTGATCCCTATTATAGGCTAAATTACATATTACTGTAGTAGTACCTACTAATATTACTATATTATCGTCTCAGTTGGTAGGATCTCTGATTCCTCAGAGACCTGGGATCCCTCCCATACAGTTGCCACCAGGATTGGGAGGGCTACCCTAATTGTGTAGTCCTAATCCTATGAAGTGAAAAAAATGCCACTGCAGCAGCATGTAACGATATAAGCAATTTAAAAGTTTTGAAAGTGCCATAATTACTCTTTTCATTATTTTTTAGACTATTTTATCATTTTCTTCAAAAACATTTAAATTTAGGTTATATTTGGGTTGAAGGAAAAAGTAGGGAAAGGAAGGGAAAAGTAGGGATACCTTGACAAACCTTATATAGGTTCCCCTACTTTTACCTACATTTTCCTTCAAACCAAACGCAGTTAGAGTTCTTCCCAATTTTCATTCAAGCTTCTCAACCATGGAACTGGAAGATGAGATCCAAGCGTGGTGTAGTAAGATCATGTGTAGGCAATTCTCTAACTAAATCATTATCATATGTGTGGGCACTTTGTGGCGCCGGTTTTGAAGAAAAAAAAATACAGATTTTTCACCTTGATTTTCTTCCCTAGTAACAATGAAAATTATTTGTCTTCTCCGACAATGGTAACAGTCTAAAACCCCTTTCTTCTTAGGTGAATAACTGTGAAAAGGATTTTCTTCTTAGGTGAATAACTGTAAAAATGATTAGTAGAGAACCTCTGCATTATTGTTGGCAATGACATTGTTTGCAATTCTTTTCCATCGATGATTTTCATTGTAACTATGCCAATGAAAAAGTACCAGAAACCATGTGATGCTTGTTGACCTATTTACATGGAAGATGCAACCAAACGGCTTCAATGGGTATTTTTGTCTTTTCACCTACCATCGAACATTGGTTAACGGTTTTGGCCTAAAGTGGCAATTTTTGGGAGTTCAGTTAATGCGATCACAGATTTTAAAGTTTGGGTGCTAAAGTGAGACTACCCCCAAAGCACAGGGTACTAATTTGCAATTTAGCCTAAATAGATACACTCAAACAAGTGTAGACAAAATAATATAATTATAAAAAAGACAAATTATTTAAACCTCTTCTATGTTTTTTTGCAATACTTTAACCTTCTTTGTATTTTGACCTTTCCAAATTTCTCCCTCCACAATTTGAAGAAATCATTAAATCATAAAATCATAAAATCATACTTTAACCTTGTTTGTTTTTTGGGATTTTTGAACTGCAATCCCCCTCAGAAATCAAATTTGCAGCCCCCTCCTAGTCTATTAGTAGCCCCCCACTATAAATCGCATCCTGCCCATGAATTTGGCATCAATTCATGGACAGGATTCAGTCTACCCCTAGTCTACTAGTAGCTCTACCTAGGGGTGGACTGAACGGTAAAAACCCCTTATTTTTTGCAATACTTTAAGTAGTTTTAGGAAACTACTTAAATATGTCTTATATGTCTTAAAGTTAAAAAAAAAACAACTTATAATATGCATAATATAAACAAGTCCCTCCTCCTCCTTTTTCATCTTTTCTTACAGTAAAAAACTAAAAAATGGAAAACATTGTAGGAATTTTTAAAGGGGCAAACGAAGAGTGTTTTAATCCATTTCATAGGAAAGGCTTTTAGATCCATACTTTTTTTTTTGTTCGTAGATTCAGATTTCTACAGACAACAAAATAGACATCAATGGAGGAGAGCTGAATAATGGATGAACCATGGATCTAGGCTTTTAGATTCAGACTGCAGTGGCCATTAACCTAGGTTTGGGTTTCAACTTTTGATATCTGCAAGAAAACTTCCTTTACTTGATTCTGGTTTCCATTGCATTTGTGCATCTATATAGGATTTCTGAAGATTAATTTTTTTTCTCAATTTATTTCAAAAGATTAATAGTGTGGGCTTTAGAATCCAATAGTCTTAGGATATAATCTATCAATCTCTATAGATTTTTCACAGTTCCAGGTGAACTTTCATTATTTCATTTTATAAAGTAGGACCGATTAAAGGGTTTGAGTTTAATAGGTAAGTAATACTTTGGTCATTTCATCCCTGAACCATGACCCACCCCATTAGATATAAAAAAACCATTATACCAGTGTTGTCCCAACTATCTGGGGGTCTTGGGAGGGGTAGACTGGTTATGGTCCTAACCTTTGATATTCTTTTTCACACAAATTGGCTGCCCTTTAATTTCAACCCATTAGATCATCATCTTCATCTAAACCTTGTCCCAACCATATGGGTGGGCTATTTAAATCACGTTTCACCATTTTGTTATGTGAAGCACACCTCCATGGTTAAATTACGGGTGCTTAATTATTTCTTATTATTACTTCCACCCAAGTCCTTTATCGTGTATCCTTAGTTCTTCTAGTCTTTTTGATTTATAACAAATCAATTTTTATAACCTATACTATATATGTCTTCTGTGCATGCGACCAAATCATTTTTAATATATTTTCTCTCATTCTATCATTCTAGTTTTTTTGGACTTGTTTCTTAACTGCCCAACACTCTTGCTCGATACAACATAACTAAGCTTATAACTGTTATATGGAATTCGCACCACCCACCATATATATCCCATCTAATAGATTCTATGAACTAGAATTCAAATTATTCATATGATAAAAAGGTAAAATATCATCCAATCATGCTGTTTTTTTTAGGCATATTCAATGGTGGGTGGAAATAACACTTTACTCTTCTTGTTAGGCTCAGTTTAGAAGGAGTACAAATACAAATATATATAGAACATAAAACCTTGTCTTTTGTATGTACTTGTATTGTACATATTTGTAGTTATACTATTTCCAAACTGAGCCTTTATCAAATAAAGAGTGCAAAAAGAGATGATGTGCCTAGGTCCATGGAAGATCTCTGCGAAATTCACTATTCTCAATCTACTAAATTACAGCCTTAGCATATAAACCGGCTTTGTATCATCATCACGCTAGGTTTTCAGGCTTTCCTGACCTGATCAGTACAATTGAGAATAAATAAAAAGTAAGCTCTGTACCGAAAATACTTCAATAAAGAACAAATTTTGCATACTAAAATACCATGAAAGATCCCCATCTTTCATTGTTGTTTTTGCTGCTGCTCGTAACTTGTCCGTTTAATATAAGACACCTTCACTAATTAAGTGCCTCTCCTTTTGTTCTTTGATCTTAATCCTTAGCTAGGCTTAGCTTGTTGGTCTGCAGTACGAATTTAATTTGCACCGGTGTATACAAATTCAATGAATGCATATTTAAAAAAAAAAAAAACCCAAGTCAATTACTGCACAATTTCTCTCTAATATTTGCTTTCCAATCTTCCCTACCACCACTATTGTCGCTGCTATGTTCATTAAGTAAATAGGTTGTACAGTGTAAATGAAGTTTTAATAAATAAGTCATATTATAAATCATTTTTTAAAACTTAAAGTGAAAACATTTATGTTTTCTTTAGAAAATCAAAATCATCATCATCATTCAAGCCTTATCCCAACCACCTAGAAATCATAAGGGTGTCTAACATGAATCCTGTCTCTCCAATTCTTATTCTCGCTCTTTGATATACACGTAACGATGATTGGCCACTATTGATACTTTTTTTAGGTTTTATTTATTTTTTTTGAAATCAGTTCAGAGGAGTCAGTTTAAGGCCAAGTATCCTCTGAACCAGTGTCTGACCCGATATAACCCCTAGAGGAGCGTATCAAAAAGCCATCTGCATGATACGTATCAGTCGATACAGGCTGATACTTATCAATACTTTGAACTTTATCCCTGATAAGCTTCTCACTAGAGCACACCCCATACCAACCTCACAACATATCCTACTGTGTACTAGGAACATCTCTCATAAAAACATACAAATACAGGAGATGTTACTGATGTGCGGCTGGGGTGTGTTATGAAGTTGGTGTGAAGAACTCATGTCTTTAAAATCGACTGAGAACCTTTTTTGCCTTTGGGTTAGCAGTTCAACCATCTGATTTGAACGGATAAGCCCATGATGTGATCACAACATAATAAAATAAAATATTAGTTATCAACCTGCAAACCATTGTTTAAGTTGAACCTCAACAAAGTATAAGGCTCAGTTAAGGAATAGTCCAGAGTAAATACATACAAAATAATATAAAATACAAAGTTTTATACTCTATGTATTTATACTCCTTCCAAACTGTGCCTTAGCTGGCACAAAGTCTAAATGCCTGTTTGGGAGGGCTTTCACGCAACAGCTTCTGGTGAGGTGGGCCTCACATGGGCAGCCCATAAGATATATTTGATAAAAATCCAGAAATCAAATATATTGTCATTCAGCACAAAAAAAAAAAAGTCTTTTTCCATGAAGCTTGTGAAGCAGCTTAGTGAAAGTGGGTTAATAAAAGCTTCTACCCTGTGAAAGTGGGTCAATAAAAGCTTCTACCCTTCCAAGTGGGCCCTAAAATTAGGGCTTTGTGCTTTGTGGCTTTAAAAGTGAAGCTTATTCGAGCATATTCTTGAGGAAAATGTTTTCATTGTTTAATAACATTCAAATAATAAGCACATTTAATTAATATGAATATATGTGATTTCTAATAAACGACCCAGATTTCATAATTCTTGATCCTAGTTAAGATTTAAATGGACATAATTAAATCTTTGATATTTGAGGCATTTTTTATGAAGATGTTGCTAAGTTGGTTCAGCTGCATTGAAGCCTCTGGATAAGCTATTCAAAGAGGCTGTGCTTCAATCCTCCCAAATGGGCACTGAAAAACAACACCATTCATGTTGGTGAACATCCCCTTAGTTTATTAGGGGAAACCTATTCTGGATCGAAATAATATTTGATCCATTTTCAACACCACTGATTACAATAATGGCACATTAAAAATGAGATTAGAAGAATGACAGAATTAGTTAAAATCTAGGGGATATATCACAATAAAAGTAACATTTTTAATAAAATTTCAAAAATAAATTAACTTTTTAAAAGTTATTTGATATTAAAAGTAATATCAAATAAGGGCAGATACTGTTCATCTTCTTTTGCATATCGGTAAAGCCTCTGCCCACCTCCGCCTCGTCATCCGCCGCCGATTCCTCAACTTCCTCCGCCTTCTCCACCACCGTTTCTAGCTTTCACCTTGTTGGTTGTGTCCTTGGCCGCCTCCCATGCACCCTACACCGTCTGCTTCGTCCTTTCTGCCACTGAACCCGCAACGTCGCCCGTCTTGCTTGCCACGTCCTGTGCTGTTCCCGTCACCCGACTTGCTCCTTTGTCTTATCCACCGCCGTTCCGGCCATCCCACCCGTCTTGTTTGTCACGTCCTGTGCAGTTTCCCATGCCCGCTGCGTTCCTTCCTTTGCCTCGTTGACGGCCGCCCCAGCCATGCCGCTCGTCTTGTTCCCAATGTCCTGTGCGGTTTCCCTCGCTCGGTTCATTCCTTTCTTGGCCCTGTCAGTTGCCGATGAAGCCATCTCACCCATTTTGTTCCTCATGTCCTCTGCAGTTTCGCTTGCTCGCTGCGTTCCTTCCTTGGCCTTGTCGACAGCCGACCCAGCCATGCCGCTGGTCCTGTTCCCCATGTCCTGTGCGGCTCCCTTTGCTCGGTTCATTCCTTCCTTGGTTCTATCAACTGCCGATGAAGCCGTGTCCCTCGTCTTGTTCATCATGTCTTCTGCTGCCCGCTGGGTTCCTTCATGCCGGAAGCATAGCGCCCAACTTCTCTCATGGATTTGTTGATGCTGTTGGCAATGAGAGAAGCTGCATCTCTCATATCATCTGCTGCATTACGACGCTGAAATTCATCATCCCACAAAAATAGCTAGTGTAACTACATTAGTTACACTTACACACAACCCCACCGAAACAAAACTAATGAAGCGAAGAAGTATATCTTTAATTACCTCTGAGTACTTGGAAACAGGAGTGAAGCAAACTCTCGAGACTCTACGGGTACGGGCGTGAAAAGATCGGAAGGAAAGAGAAGGGCTCTGAGGGAAGGCTCTTGACGTTTTGAAGAAAGCGTTCTTAGTTAGATACATGGTTATGTTGTCACCGTGCTTTTTGTTTTAGCTCGAGTATCTGGTTGGTCTATGGAAAAGTGTTGATGAAGAGAAGATCGTCCATGAAAGTTGCTCAAATAGGCGTGTCAACTGTCAAGAAGGAAGGTGTCTGCACTGTTTGGAAGACACCTGGGTTGATGAGAGACACGTTGTGGACATGCGACCTGCGTTCCAAGGTTCTGCCAATTCAACGACACATCTTCTTGTTTAAGGGATTATAGCAGATAAGGTGGCGGAGGTATTGCCGGAGGCGGCAACGAGCGGCGGCCCAGATGAATAATATGCAAGAAGAAGATGATGAACAGTAATTTTGCCCTTATTTAATATTATTTTTTAAAAATTAATCTATTTTTAAAATTTTATTAAAAATATTATTTTTATAAATATTAAGACCCAAAAGTTATCTTTATCAAATATAACCCCTAAAATCTAACATAAGAGCCTACAGTTAAAAATTATCTGATTTCCCCATTAAATAAATCCAAATTTCATTTTCTAAGAATCTGGCCATATACATCATAACTCTTGGCCTTAAATGAAATGAGTAAGTCTCCATTTCTGTTCTTCCTATTCTCCCTCTGCAAGTTATCACTAAGTCCACCAAGTTACTGTCTCTTCTGCTTTCACCATATTAAAATTCCTTGCTCATTTCAACACTTCTGAAAATAGAAGAAACTGCAGCATGAGAATGCCATTGCTGTCTGCACCTTATTGGCCTTAACAATTGTTTACAAGGAAAAGAAGAGATAATGAACGCTGTGCCAACTATATATAAGCAAACTCAATGAGTCATCTTGGGGCTACCACATGAGTTGCCACGTGGAAGATTCCTGGGTGGCCTGAATCTCTTGGTCCTTGCTACACTGCTCATCTACCAAACAGATTGGAGAGACAAGAAAGAAAAAAGAAATTTCTTTGCATCCTGCACTCTTCCCAAACTGAGCCTAAAACCTCAAGAATGATCTCAGAAAATTCTTGGTTTCCCACCATTGAATAAAACATATTTAAAAAAGTCAAAGTCAATGACAGCATAATTTGTCTCTAATATTTGCTATCCAATCTTTCCTACCACCATTTTTGTCGCAGTTGACTGCATATGATATGTAAGTTGTGTTGCTTCTTCCTCTTCTCTCCTCTGATCACCTCCTAGCTCCACAAATTAAATATCTTCTCTTTGCCTCTTTCTTTGGCCCATCAAAACAAGACTTTGTTCTCAGACATGGAAATAGAAGGGGCAGAGCCAGAGTTTCCAATCAGGATTATCTCCTTCTGCTCCTTTGCCTTGCCCATCATTGTTTTCACTCATGGATGGCTTGCCTTCACAGAGAGTTTCTTGTCCAGAGCATGGTCTTCTGTGGTGACCGGGTTATCACTTCTCCTCTACTTTTCAAGGGTTCTTGATAAATGGAAGACCCCTCCTGTCAAGATTTTCTGGTGGGAAATCTTATTTCTAGCCATTTTGCGCATTGTCGATGCCTGCAACGTGACTAGATTCAATACCTCCATTCAACTGTTGTCCTTTGGCTTACAAATGTTCTGCTTCTTCTGGTTTTGGTTGTTAGGTCTTATCATCTACAGGGTTTCCGATTTTGAACCTGATGGAGTTTCAAAGGTAAAAGAGTTCCTTTCATCACCAGGTAGCCCTCTGTCGCTTGAAATATCAATTCTTTCATTTGGTAATGGACTGGCAACGATGGCCGGAGATTTCCTTGCAGAAGGAAAAATAATTCTCATCTGGAAATCAGTGGTTGGGCTGTTGACACTGCTAGCTGGTGGAATTGCATTTTATTATGCCTCCCGCTACCAACACCGGATTATTGATCCGGTCCTCTTCTCAACATGGAAGAGAAGAATATATAAATACTCTCTTCTTCCTATTCTCTTCCGATGTCATGCAAATTATCTTTCCTCTCCCTCGATCCCTTGGCCTATCAGTTCACGTCTGTTCTACAACAAGAAAGAGGCGGGCAAAGAAGCAGAAACAGAGTGGCCAATCAAAGTTGTCTCCTTGTGCTTCTTGGCCTTGCCCATCGCCATATTAACTCATGGGTTGCTGGTTGTTACAAGGTGCTTCTTTTCGAGGGGATGGTCGTTTGTGGCAACAGGGTTCTTAGTCATGTGGTACTATTCCATTGTCGCTCGGAAATGGAAGATCAGAGTCAAACCGTTTTGGTGGCAGTTCTTCTTACTGTTCGTTGCGGGTGCTGTAGATTCTGGCAGTGCTAGTAATGAATACCTAAGCGTAAAGATAATGGTGTGGGCCCTGAGCTACGCGGTGCTCGCTGTCTTGATTGCGCGTCGGCTGGTTTCGTTGTGTATGGACGGCTATCCGCCGAAGGAGCCGCTGGTTTTAGAAGAAGATGGTTGGCTGTTCGAAGCACTGGTTCTGTCGATCAGCAACGGAGTAGCAGCGATGTTTGCTGGGAAATTCCTCTTGAAAGGGGATATCGGATGGAAAATGATGGGAGGGATTCCCATGGTTGCAATGGGCGTTGTCACGTTTTGTTTCGCATCCTGCTACTACCAATGTATCATCAATTCTATCCGTCTTCCCCACTGGTTGCAACGCCATCTGAAGATATCGGAGAATGCAGAGTCACCGGTGGCTCCTCTGCCGCAAGCTGGAAGTTTGTTGAGAAACGAACAAGGAAATGTTTCAGATGATGTCCGCAGGGTGGGCTAGGGCTAGCTGTGCCACCGGGTTGCTTCCCCTGTTCCAACTACCTAGCCCTAGATTTGTGAATATACATATATTCACTAATATATATATATATAAGGGGCCAATTAAACCATTCGATTAGTTTCTGGTTTGCTTCTGTCACTAAATTCTTTGCCATTTCTGGAGCAATTATAATAACCTAGCACTAAGTTGACCACCACCATACTGGATTGGTATTATCAAGCATGATCATAAATCACTTAAAAATCGAAATAAATGCATTTCAGATAGACAAAATGGTTAGTGCATGTCCAAGTTTATTATCTTTTGGAACAACATGAAGGAAGAATGGCAAGTCAAAGAGGGGCACTTCGTTTCCTCTTTAAGTATTAAAAAAAAAAAAATCTTATTTGTCAAAAAGAGAGCTCTTATAGAATTCTGATAGAATATGATGCTAGTAAACATGTGAATTAACTTTTATAATTTCTTTTGAATATTTTGAAGGGTAGATCCGGGGTATTTGTGGGGCAGGTTTTGAAATAGCTTAAATTGCTGAAATCTCCTCTTAGGTTTTGTTTATTACTGAAATTTCCCCCAAAGTTTAGTAATTGTAATTACCGATCTTGAACTTTTTGACACAGTTGCAAGTAGACCCCTTCTATTAAAATCTTCTAACAAGATTTACAAAATTTTCCAAGTTATCTAAGTAGTTGCTACTGAAGAGAATTTAAAGTTGCAGTGTTAACTTTGAGCGATTGATATGAAGGGCAAAATTGGAAAATAAACCAATTTCTGAAAAGAGATTGGAAGGGTTTGGGCTAGCACTTCATATAAAGAGAAAATTAGGAAATTAAGCATTTTGGTCAAAAATAACTGTATAGATATTTTGGACATTTTTGTCCCTATTTTCAGAGGACTCTAACAAACAGGGTCAACCTGCAACTATGTCAGCAAGTTTAGGGGAGGTGATTGCAATTACCAAACTTCAGGAGAGGTTTCATCAAATTACCTTTTAAAATATTCAGTGAGTGATTGGTGATTGTGATCCCTAAGGCTGTTTTTGGTTTGAAGGAAAAAGTAGGGAAAAGAAGGGAAATGTAGGAAAACCTTTACAAACCTTGTATAGGTTTCCCTATGTTTTTCTTCATTTCCCTACCTTTTCCTTCAAACCAAACATAGCCTGAGTGTGCCTACCTGATCCGAACTCATCCCCTGTATAAATCCAGTTTTGGCATAGAACCCCCCCTCCATCATCATCTTGGCTACCATTTGGACAATTTTGGATTTTATGAATGGTTTTTTTTTTTTTTTTTCTCGAAACAAAAAACAAGTTGCATTTCTTTCTTCACCTATACTTCATTAATTCTTGCAATGGTGGCATTTTCTTAAACCTCAAGAATAATCTCAGAATTGGCGTCGAAAAAGAAAAAAAAGAATAATATCAGAATTTATTGGTTTCCCACCATTCAATATATAAAACTTATATTTAAAAAAAAAGTCAAAGTCAACGAATGCTTGTATAATGCGGAATTAGTCTCTAATGTTTGCTTTCCAATCTTCCCCAACCCACGAATTTTGCCGCAGTTGACTGCATATGCATAGTTCATTAGTTCATAAGCAAATAACATTTAAGCAACACACAAGACTTTCTGCTCGACATGGAAATAGAAGGGGCAGAACCAGAGTTTCCAGTCAGGATTATCTCCTTCTGCTCCTTCGCCATATCCATTATTGTTTTCACAAAGGTTTTTAAAATTGAACTGGACAATGAATCAGTCAGGGGTCTGCTTCCCGGGTCGAATGGTCTGATCATTCAAACTGAATGGATGGCCCATTCTGACAAAAAAAATAAAAACGGCCAAAATCGCTGAACAGTTTGAATGGTTCGAGCGGTTCGAACGGTTTGACTGCCTAGGTCAGCGGTTTACTGACCAAATCAACATTTTTGAGTAAAACGGAACTGATCACCTGACCGATTCCCGAATTTTCTGGTCTGACCATCCGGTCCAGTCTGATTTTAAAAACCATGGATAGCTTGCCTTCATCGGGAGTTTCTTGTCCAGAGCATGGTCTTCTTTCTTGACCTGGTTATCACTTTTCTTCTACTTTGCAAGGGTTCTCCGTAAGGCTATGTTTGGTTCGAAGACAAGGTAGGGAAACCTATACAAGGTTTGTAAAGGTTTCCCTACTTTTTCCTTCGAACCAAACACAACCTAAATGGAAGACCCTCCTATCAAGATTTTCTGGTGGGAAATCTTATTTCTAGCCATTTTGTGCATTGTCGATGCCTGCAACTTGACTGGGTTCAATACCTCCATTCAACTGTTGTCCTTTGGTTTAAAAATGTTCTTCTTCTGGTTTTATTTGTTAGGTCTTGTCATTTTCAGGGTTTCTGATTTTGAACCTGATGGAGTTTCAAAGGTAAAAGAGTTCCTTTCATCATCAGGTAGCCCTTTTATGCTTGAAATATCAATTCATTCATTTGATTTATTTTCTAAATTTGCCCTTTATATCCATTGCTCAAAGATAAAGCTGCAATTTTAAATTCTCTTTGTTTTTATTGTTTATAAAGTTTGTATTGTTTTTTTCTGTAGAAACTAACCTCAATAATAGCTTTATGGGTATTTTGGGCATTTTGATGTTAGAAGGTTTTATCAGAGTGAGTCTACTTGGAACTGTATCAAAAAATTTAGGGGAGATTTCAGCAATGATAATAAACTTCAGGAGAGGTTCCAACAATTTACCTCTGTTTCTCTACATTAAAAAAAGCTTGACATCAATATCCAATAAGCCAGGAACCGCAAACAGAATGAACTAGCATCAGATAATTTTGGTGGGCAAAATATTTTTGCCACAGAAAAACAGTTATTTATGTCAAATAAGAAATGACTCACTAGGTGACCTAGCAGATTCTATACTTCAACCAACCGAGGGTTGGCTCATTAGTGTGTTTGTTTGAGGAAAAAAGGGGTCAAGAGGAAGTTATAATACAAAAAAAAAAAAAGCAGGTTCTATACTTCTGTGGAGGGACTGCCATGGATCAAGGAGCATGCACAAATCATTTCACCGTATTCTCTTAAATAATAATAAAAAAACCATCACCCAAGGTAAGTCACAGGTCTCTGGGGTCTTGAGACTTGAGAATGAGAGGATTGACCTCATCTTTGGCATTTATTTTTTTAACACAAATTGCAATATATTTGTAATTAGGGTTCAACTATGATTCTGGGAAAAAACTTGTAACCAATCCACTAGTATCATAAAAGTGGTAAGTGGTAGCCATATCTATAAGCATCTGAGAAGAGTTATTAATACGGAAAAAATTGAAATACGATCCTGGGGGAAAAGGCGAGTGAGTGTGCTCACTAAGTGGCCAATCAAACTTCTCTCCTTGTTCTCCTTGGCCTTACCCATCGCCATATTAACTGATGGGTTGCTGGTTGTTACAACTTACAAGGTGTTTCTTATCAAGAGGGTGGTCATCGGTGGCAACTGGGTTTTTACTCATGTGGTTCCACTCCATTGTTGCTGGGAAATGGAGGATCAGAGCCAAATCGTTTTGGTGCCAGTTCTTATTGCTGTTCGTTGTGGCCAATATGGACTCTAACCGTGTAAATGAATACGAACTCATCACTGCATTGATGTGGGTCATGATCGTGTTGGTGCCCTTTATGTTTGTTTGTGATTTGGCTGCTTTCGTTGTGTACAGAAGGTTATCCACCGAAGACCCCGCTGATTAAAGAAGACGATGTTGGGTTGTTGGAAATGCTCAGTCTGTTGATCAGCAACGGAATAGCAATGATGATTGCTGGGTATTTCCTCTTGGAAGGGGACATGAGGTGGAAAATGGTGGGAGGGCTTCCCATGGTTGTAAGAGGTGTTGTGTTTTGTTTGGCATCCTGCTACAACCACTATATCATCAATTCAATCGTTCTTCCTCCTTGGTTTCAAAGCTATCTTAAGATTTCGGATGCAGAATTACCAGAAGCTGGAAACCAGTTTCTTGTGAAACGAACAAGGAAATGTTGCAAATTCTGTAGATGGAATCATTTGACTTATATTTTTGCTTTGGCATGAGAATGCTCCTAACACAACATGGATTTATTGTTGGGATGTCGACAAAATGTGAAAATGAATATTTGGTGTTTGGATGAGCTTTTGCTTCTGGGCTTTGGGCTGTGTGAAAAAAAGACTGCGGATAAAACGTGTTTGGGAGTGTTCGTAAGAATTGCTTTTTTTTTTTWWAAAAAAAGGCATTTATTTGAAGCTCAAACACTTATAAGCTCCACAGTCCACAGCACCCAGGTTTTGTGCTTTTGGGCCTTAGAAGCACCAACTCCGGGGCTTATCCAAACGTATTTGAGGAAAATGT
Organism: Nelumbo nucifera; assembly: GCF_000365185.1. The sequence goes on from NW_010729075.1 coordinate 7,656,510, forward strand.
TTTCATTGTTTATTAACAATTCAAATAGTAGTAAATCCATTTAATTAATGTGAGTGTGAAAGAATCTCGTTGGACTTGATTTCTAATAAATGGCCCGGATTTCATAATTTTTTATACTAGTTAAGATTTTGGTTCCATGTAAATGGACAGAATTAAATAGTTTTAGAACAAAATATTTGAGCCATATTTTTGCCCTTTCCACAATGAAAATCAGAACAGGCAAAAAAGCAGTTTTTTATGTAACAGGAAAGGAAATAATTGCTGCAATATTTCAAACTGAGAATAATTTAATCCATTTTAAGCAGCCTAATCTTAGAAACAAGAAGTAAAATACTTATCCAACTCATTATTCATTCCCTTTCTCCTGAGTTTACGATTTAGTGTTCCCCAATGGAAGTGCTAATAAAGTTGATGCAGAGTCTCTGGTTCTGGTTCTGCACCTTGGTCGTACCCTTCATCAGTTTCACCCATGGATTAGTTGCTAACTTGCCATTATTGTCTGTGTGTTCTCCACATCAGGTAGATCGTAGAGATCAGGTTGCTATTGTCTGCTTCTAATTAATTGTCTACCAAAGATGGATGAGCTCTTCTTCTGGAGTTCTTTCACTTTGAAATCTCCCATGATGCAACTTGTTCCTCCACCCCTATCTGATATAGAGGGGTAAGCTTTACAAGTTACCAATTATTGGTTTTGTTCTTGCATCTTCTGTAAGTGTATTTGATTGGGTATGTAGAAAACATGGCGAGATAGATAGTGGGAAGAAAAGCAGAGCTATTACATGTTTATTCTGTACCAGTTAATTGATACAGGAAGTAAAAATAGGCCTTGGCATTTGCAAATCTACATTTGATTAAAGAATGATGCTTAATTTTATTTTTCAGAAAAGGTTAACTTTCATTAAAAACACAAAAGATGTACATGAGAGGATTTTGGTGGAAGTAATAAGAAACGATTTAATTATCCATAATTTAACAATGGATATGATACTGAACATAACGGAGCGGTGAAATAGGATTCATGTAGCTGACCCCATATAGTTGTGTTGCTGCCAAAGATGGGGCCAAGGGCAACAAGAATTTTGCTGGTGTCCGCGGCCGATAGGTCCGACTTGTAAGCAGGAGAAGAGTACACGTCAAAGGCCCTGGGTGTTATCTCAGGGGTGGAGACTCTGACGGTTAAGTTAGCCAAGTGCCAAGAGAGAGGTTGGATCAGGCTTGAGACGAGGCCTCAGAACTTRGTCCTTAATAACTAAGGAGAATTCTCATGAGATTCTGAATGAAAGAGAATAAGTGCCTTTACCTTGAAATGAGCACCCCCCTTTTTATAGCTGAACTTGCCTTGGAGTGGTTGGAGGCAGTTAAAAATGTGCAACCAGGATTCCATCTAGCCGATGTCACATGGAGTGGTCCGAGGCCTGCCAAGTACACTTACATTAAGTTGGGACAAAGCTTAGATGATGATGATGATGATTATGATGAATGAGGCCTTCCATAGTTCACTAGTCCTTCAGAGCACAGTCTCCAGGAAGCATCCAATTAAGTTGAACCCCGCATTCCCAAAGGAAAAACAAGGGTTAATAGGTTCTTTTTGACCTCCTTGCAGGGTTGTTAAACATATAGTGAACAAAGGGGCAAGTCTAAGCCATTAGAACAACTGATATTTTGTGGGTTTTTGGATGGGTCTTAGACTGAGAATTGGGACCTCTAATTAGTTTCTAGCTTGCTTCTGTCACTCAATTCTTGCCATTTGTGGAACAGTAATATGCTAGTACTAGCTTGACTATCGGTAATTCGCTACAGATAAGTCACCAAACTGGTTTGGTAACATCAAGTTGATCATAAATTGCATAAGATACAAAAATCCAAATACATTTCAGTTAGAGATTGATGGTTAGTGCAATTTCCCATATCCTGAAATTATGAAAGTGCTAAAAAATAAACTATACTTCAAGGGATATGGTGGTGTCGCCATGACATTGATATCCTGAATTGATGATCAGATGTCTGTCCTACACAAGTTCTATCAATTTAATTAGGGTCACATTTGGAGCCCATCTGTGAGGGCTGAGAAGAAGATTCAGCTAAGCTGATTTAGCTGCTTTGATGCACTCCAGATAAGCTATTCGACGCTGAAGCAGATATCCCTTCAAATGAAAAATGAATGCTGTGCCAACCACATATATAGAAAACTCGTGGAGCCATCTTGGGATACCACATGATCAGTTGCCACGAGGAAAATTCCTGGGAGCTGTGGATCTCCTTGCTACACAGTTCACATACTAAACTAGCTAATTCTACTTGCAAAGACAAAAAAGAAAAGAAAAGAAAAGGAATTCTATTCTTCATCTACACTTCATTGAATTTTACAATGGTGGCATTTTCTTAAACCTCAAGAATAATGCCAGAAACTAATGGTTTCTCACCATTCAATATATAAAACATATATTTTAAAAAAGTCAAAAGTCAATGAATGCTTGTATAATGCAGAATTTGTCTCTAATGTTTGCTTTCCAATCTTCCCCTACCCACCATTTTTGTTGCAGTTGACTGCATRCGCACAGTTCATTAATTCATAAGCAAATAGCATTTAAATTAATTTTGTTACTTCTTTCTCTTCTCTCCTCCCACCTCCACCTCCAAGTTTCACAATTCACAAACTCAATATCTTCATTTTTTTCTCTCTTTCTTTGGCCCATCAACACATAAGACTTTCTGCTCGGCATGGAAATAGAAGGGGCAGAGCCAGAGTTTCCAATCAGGATCATCTCCTTCTGTTCCTTCGCCATACCCATCATTGTTTTCACTCATGGATGGCTTGCCTTCACAGAGAGTTTCTTGTCCAGAGCATGGTCTTCTATGGTGACCGGGTTATCACTTCTCTATTTTTCAAGAGTTCATGCTAAATGGAAGACCCCTCCTGTCAAGCTTTTCTGGTGGGAAATCTTATTTCTAGCCATTTTGCGCATTGTCGATGCCTGCAACGTGACTAGATTCAATACCTCCATTCAACTGTTGTCCTTTGGCTTACAAATGTTCTCTTCTTCCTATTCTCTTCCGATTTCATGCCAATTATCTTTCCTCTCCCTCTATCCTTTGGCCTATCAGTTCATGTCTGTTGTACAACAAGAAAGAGGCGGGCAAAGAAGCAGAAACAGAGTGGCCAATCAAAGTTGTCTCATTGTGCTTCTTGGCCTTGCCCATCGCCATATTAACTCATGGGTTGTTGGTTGTTACAAGGTGCTTCTTTTCGAGGGGATGGTCGTTTGTGGCAACAGGGTTCTTAGTCATGTGGTACTACTCCATTGTTGCTCGGAAATGGAAGATCAGAGTCAAACCGTTTTGGTGGCAGTTCTTCTTACTGTTCGTTGCGGGTGCTGTAGACTCTGGCAGTGTTAGTAAGCGTAAAGATAATGGTGTGGGTCCTGAGCTACACGGTGCTCGCTGTCTTGATTGTGCGTCGGCTGGTTTCGTTGTGTATGGACGGCTATCCGCCGAAGGAGCCGCTGGCTTTAGAAGATGATGATTGGCTGTTTGAAGCACTGATTCTGTCGATCAGCAACGGAGTAGCAGCGATGATTGCTGGGAATTTCCTCATGGAAGAAGGGCAGATGATGTGGAAAATGATGGGAGGGATTCCTAATTTTCTATGGTTTGTAATGGGCGTTGTCACGTTTTATTTCGCATCCTGCTACCATCACTATATCATCAATTCTATCCGTCTTCCCCACTGGCTGCAACGCCATCTAAAGTCATCTGACGCAGAATTACTACCTTACTGGTAGCTCCTCCACGGCAAACTGGACGTTTGTTGGTAAACGAACAAGGAGATGTTTCAGACGTCCGCAGGGTGGGCAAAGTAGTTGGATCAAGTAATCGACTCTAGATCCAATCCTGTTTGGCAGCCGAGAACAAGTTTACATCCGTATTGTTGAGTCTCTCCCTCTCTCTCATCAATACTCAAAACGTCTATAGAAATATCATTTTTACAAATCAAAAGTGAATAATACATTTTATGAAGTTGCCAACTGGCACAGCTATGAAAAGAGGGAAAGAAAAAAATCTGGGGCAGTCAGTTTTTATTGACTTTATTTTTTATCGTTTTTCAATGACTGTTGTAACTTAGACTAACATCACGTTGAAAAAAACTCGCGGATCAGATCAAATTTCTAATCAAATCGGATGATTATACCCTTTACCAAATCCGATCTGATATTCTGATCTATTCCATTTGCAACTCTAAAACATATTCTATCGTTCTTGTTTATAACATTCTAGACATGGTGTCATTTGTGGAACACCTGCTAGCCAAACCTTTCTGCTCTTGCTGTCATCATCTTAATGTGTGCCCTCCTTGGTAGGTCTTTCCTTTTTGGTATAAAAGATAAGACTTCAATAAGCCTAGAACCACAAACAGAAGGAACTAGCACCAGATATTTGCAACAGGAAAATAATTATTTATGAATGTTGTTTATGTCAAATCAAATAGGAAAATGACTCATTAGGAGACCTACCAGATTCTGTGGAGGGACTTGAGACTTGAGAGTGAGAGTTCCCATTTTCTTGATTGATCATTGGAAGTGGAAGCAAAACAATCATTAAACATACACCCAAGAAGCAACGATTCATTTAGCTCAAACAAATTACAAATACATATGTGGAGCGGAGAGCCCTGTTGGATTCTCGTGTATTTTGGAGGGAAGGTTATCTAAAATACAAGAATTTTGAACTCCCTCTCTGTATTAATTTTGTCTTTATTGGTTTTGACTTTTATTAAATTTGGTATTCTTCTAGCATTTTGAAGCGTGTGAAGGCCTATTGTCTCACATTGCTTGGGAGTAGATGCAGACTTCAGAATGATGAGAATACGCTTACTCTGTTCACATGGGTTGGGGCCGGGGGATGGCTGTGTGTGTGTGTAAGAGTGCAACAACATATCCTTTTTGTTTAAATTTTGGCTGTTTACAAACAGCAATAAAATAAACCATTACACAAAGAAGTAAAACACACAAKATTCCACCAAAAGAACAAAAAGAGGAAAATTTAATAAAAGTGTATGGTTGAACTGATAATCTGAGAGACAAGGCACAACTGATATATGCCTTTTGACCAGTTCAACTCATACAATTAAGGGGTTTTTATAGTTCAGTCCACCCCTAGGGTGGTGATAGGATTTCTAGGGGTGGACTGAATCCTGCCCATGGATTGATGCCAAATTCACAGGCAGGATGCGGCTTATAGGGGGGCTACTTGTAGACTAGGAGGGGGCTGCAATTCAGATTTCTGAGGTGGATTGCAGTCCACTTATCCCTACAATTAAACCACTGACCCACTACCCAGTGGGAAAAGCAGTTCTGTTTCCAGTTAGGTTTTCCAAACACTAGTCCAAACCAATAGCACAACCAACTCGTGGGCAAGCATGAAAACAACATAATAAAACTGTTTTTAAATAGCCTAATGGTTTATGAACATTACAGCCATTGACCAATAGAATTGACCATGATCAGACTTACGGAGACAGGTCAGTAAAGAATTGGTAAAATAGCTGAAGAAATGATACTAACGATTTCCAGAATCCAGATTAAAAAGGGATTTCAATGAGGGGTAGGTTCTAGCAAACAAGGTAAACCTGTGCTAAATCTCAACCTTGTTACGAAGTTCAAAATAGATTTTCCATGTATATAGCAAAGTTCCTTACTATAAAGTAATAGAATAGGAGAATATCCAAATTTGCAAGTGTATATTTTTTACTGTTGAAACATTCTAACGTCTATGCAAACGCAGTTAGAAAAAGTGCTTTGTTACAAGTTTAAGGGGCTAGAATAGCTAAGACCAGACGGAAAAGAACTTGGGTGGAAGTAATAAGATATGATTTAAGCGCCTATATAACAATGGATTTGGCACTGAACAGAACGGGAATGATGAAAGAGGACCGGAATTAATAATCATAAGAAGGGTAATATAGAGCAAAACCAGGAACGTTACTGTAATTAATATTTGTTTACAAAAATCTTAATGGAATAAAAAGAAGAGCAAGACTAATTTAGTTGGAGAACATAATTGATTGTTGATTGAGAGTACAAACCATGGCAGAAAATACACAATATTGCATTGGAAGCAAAACAACAAAGCAGGGGATCCCAAAATAGTACCACAAAATTTATCCTTGAATTAGATTGATAAATATAAGAAAATAATATGCCAAAGACAAATTCGTTCAAAAATGTAGAAGAAAATAAACCCTAAATCCAACAGATTAGGGTACAGACTACAAAATACTAAGAAACAAATCCAGCTAGTTCCATCGTCTTACAAATTCTGACTCAACAAAATGGATATGAAAAGCAGAAACATGGAAAAACACAACCACCTTAGAACCCTAGCTTGGTACGGCGCCAGTGCCTGCGTTTTGCATTGTACCTGAAAAAATGCGAAGGAGGAGATCGATTAAGACGCAACCGGAGATCAAAACCAAATTGAGATTCACATAGAAACAAGATAGAGATAGATATCGGGAACAAACCGAATAGTATTGTCTGTCCTCATACGGATCCAATGAGGGATGGGCCTGTTCTGCCTCATCTTCTTCGCCAGCTTCTTCTTGATTCTGAAGGTCTTGTGCGACGGCTACATATCCAAAAAAACGAAGATTAATCAAGCTCAAATCAATTGAATATCGTACCAGAAGGAGAGAAAATTTGAGAGAGCCAGGAAATCACCATTTTCGCTTCTGGGTCCAAATTCGGCGACGCGGGGAAAGGGGTTTACCGCTTTTGCCACGAAAGGTGAAGTGATAAAACCCTAACGAGCAGAGAGAAGGAAATCATTTAATACTTTCTTGGCCATAAGGAATTGGAATAATATAATGATCCTGACCGTTAGATTGGACATTTCTCATTCTTAGATCGAAACTATCCTAATCCGATGGTTAATAGGTTTTGACATTGGTCCCACACATTCATCTATAACTATGGGACATACATCAACAAATTATTAGCGCTTTTCTTGTACACAGTTGCTACGGTCTATAACACCTTGTAGAGTCGACCAACTCTTTCTTTTTCTCGGTCTCTTCCTCAAGTAAAGGTTAGGGTTTGTGTTCAGTGTTCTTATTCGTTCTCTGCAGCTGCAGTTCAGGAAATAAGGTTTTCGTGGGTCTCTTTCGAGGATTCAATGACGACCATTGTGGTAACCTCGGAGGAAGATCCTTCGCTTTCTGTAGTCCGATTCACGTCGGAGCTCGCCTGGGCCGATGCAGGACCAGAGGTACTGAAATTTCTCCTCGAAAAGAAGAATGTTCCCTAAGTTTTCGTTTAAAATTTCACATTTTTTGCATGCTTCTACTAATATATGTTGTTTTTTCTCATATCTATTGTTCAGTGAAACGATTGGAATTTAGGGAACAAGAGTGCTTTTTTTTTCCTTAGAAATTGTGTTACGCGAGTAGTTTTTCTTCGATTTGTATTTCTTTTTCGTGTATTGAAATTCTGCTTGTTTCTCCTTTTCTATTCTTAGTTCCAGTTTCATATTATACATCCAAGTTCAGAAGAAAAAAAATAGTGAGAAATTGCTTGTTCTGACTATTCCTTTTATGAACTTTGCAATTAAAACTTCTGGTTCTTGCAACACATTTTTATGATTGTTGTACGTATTTCAAATATAAAAAAAATGCAATAAGCTTCCAGTTTCTTTCAGTAATTGTGCTTCATATATAATGTAGATGGTGGTGACTATTGCCGTTAGTAAAAATTTTATTGCATAAAGATAGAACCATGGCTGATCAAATAAATAAAGATAGAACCCAGTAATAGTATTAAGGGAGGATAGAATTCAGTACTCTCGGATCTTCATGGCATTAGTATTTAGTTATAATCATAAGTATAAGATATAAATACTTTTTCTCGATAAATTTTGTATAAGATAAAAACTTGTTTGCATCTCTATGTGTGGACATTCTTGGACCATCAGAAGCCTTGATGGAACTTCAAACGTAAAGTTGCTATTTTTATCTATGTCAAAAACTTGACTGTAGATCTATATTTTGAACCTAGAGACTATTATCATGATCCTCAGTTGCTAAGTGCTTTGGCATCTCTGTAAAAGTAACGAGTTTGTGGACCTGACTTTACCTGGTCTTGAATTACAGGATTCAATATTTCTACTTCTGAATCATCTGGTTTCTTCTGTTTTGCTAGGTTGCAGAGCCACAAGTTGCTAGATTATGCATGGAGGCACAAGAATTCATAGTAATGGGTAGATGGCTGGATTTGGCATCTCTTATGCTAACTTCTGCTGACTTGATATTTTCAAGAGTGTCAGAGAAAGGTAAACTTATTTTAGTTTTACTGCATTTTCTTCTTTTCTCTTTCTTTTGTTTTCTTTTCCGTTTTTTTTTTCGGGGGGGGCGGAGGTTTAAAGGGGTCGAAAAGTGCTCCTATATATTGATAAATGCATTACAGATGTGTAAGATGGCAATTACCTGGTACTGGAAAAGCTCTTGTCAGTCAAACATAAGTCATTTTATTTATACTATATCACAATGTTTTGCTATGGTGTAGAGGTTTAATAGTACATAAAAACTGCAAGTCATATGGACTGAAGCTAAGAAGGGGCATTATGATCAAATCCCTGTAAAGTTGTTCTCTTCAGTTGAAAGTCTCTCTTGAATTGTTTCTTATATTTACCAAACTAAAAGGCCAAAGGAAAATGATGAACAAGCAGTTATTTCTGTAAAGTGGGTAAAAGGCAGGAAAAGATCTTCATCTTGATTTTTGTTCAGAACGATAGTATATTGTTTTCTCCACATCTTGTGGATCCTTTTTATGACTCTAGAATTGCACTTTCCTAGGGAATTTTAATCCTTTCTGAATTGGTTAACAGGTAGATCCTAAATTGTTGTGTTTTCTGGTTGCAGATCTTGAGTGTAGTTTTGCTATTATTTGCAACCTTGTGACGAAAACCGAAAGTCCAGATGAAGCACTAGAGATGGCAAAGCTTATATCTGCAAAAGTTTCCCAACAAGCAAATGATAAGCCAGCATTACGCTTAAAGATGTACTACTAATCAATAGTAGTCTTTTGGGTTTTGGATTTGTTTATTTATTTCTTCTTGGCAATTTCTTATGAGTTTGCTCTCTTGATTCAGATTGTTCACTCTGTACAACCTCTTGGAGAATCCATACAGCAGATTCTATGTTTACATGGTTGCCCTTACCTTAGCCGTCAATGGCAAAGTTACTGAGCATATTATCCCTTCTTTCAAGAAGATTGATAACTTTTTGAAAGAGTGGAACATCGGGACCTTGGATCAAAGACAACTCTTTCTCACCATCTCCAATATCTTAAAGGAAAATAAAAGGTAACTGTAAGACTGTAAGTACAAAATGTAATTTCTGTTTGCATGGATCAAAAAAATGTAACTTCTGTTTGCAGACTTTGTTTCTTATCAACATCTGTGTTTTCTGTTTGAATTTTATCTTTAATTTCAGCTCTGCAAAAGATTCATTCCATTTCCTGACCAAGTACTTAGCAACTTTTTCGAGTGAGGATGCATATACATTGAGTGAAGCTAAGGAAGAAGCTGTGCGTGCTATTGTGGAGTTTGTGAAGGCACCTGATATGTTTCAGGTATCTTATTGGTTTAACTGAAAAATTGAATGATTTTATTGAGTGATATTGATCAACAAAATTTAAAATTAAAAAAAAAAACGTGTTTCTTGAGTGGCATATTACCTACTGCCTATAAAAATGTGCATGACAACTCCAGAATGCCTGAAAAAAATTCATCAGTGCTTATGGGGATGAATGTGATCTACTTGACCGATAGATTTGTCATGATCTAATGATCTATGTTACCTATACGGCAAGGCCATGGCTGGACATGGTATTGGATATGGAATTTATGCTAAAATTGAAGTATCCAACACCATAGTTATGGCGTCCTTGACAGGTATCTGAGTATCATAAGGTGTGGTTTGAGTTTTTGCAACCATTCATCAGTAAAAAGATTATTTGTTGGTCATCGCTATTTACGATCTTTTTGGGGTAGAGACTGGTATGAACCTAACATCCAGCATTTTAGTAGAAAGTGATTATTCAGAATTAAAGTTCATAGTGTTTCTGTTTTTGATAGTTTTTAGTAAATTATTGAGGTAGCTGCTGAGGCTATCCAAAAAGATGTATGTGCTTTTTTCCCTTTAATTTAATAAATTGCTTTCTTGGTGCTGATAAAAAAAAATGTGGTCATTCAGAATTGAAACCAAACTTTTACACTTTATCAGGTTATGTTTTTGGTTTTTGATATTCAAATTAATTTAGCTTTCCACCTTGTTTATTGCAGTGTGATTTGCTAGATATGCCTGCCATAGGACAGTTGGAGAAAGATGGCAAATATGCACTGGTGTATCAACTTCTGAAGATCTTTCTAACACAACGGCTGGATGCATACTTGGATTTCCATGCAGCAAATTCCACTTTACTTAAAAGCTATGGTAAATTTTTCATTTAACTGATTTTTATTTTTATTTTGTTGGTGATTGTTTATCTAATTTTGTTTTTGGGAGGGGCATAAATCACCCAATCCTCTATATTTTGAACATTCTCTCTTGTATGGTTGTATAGGTCTTGTTCATGAAGACTGTATAACAAAGATGAGATTGATGTCATTGGCTGATCTTGGCTCTAATGATTCTGGCGAGATTCCATATGCTCTCATCAAGGAGACACTTCGAGTCGGTTTGCTATTTATTTTACTCCCCTGCATCTTTAAGTTTTTTTCTTTTTTGTCACTTTGTTATATTGGGGTGAATTTTACTCCACAGGTCACAGATGATGAGATAGAACTGTGGATAGTCAAGGCAATTACTGCAAAGCTACTTGACTGTAAGATGGACCAGATGAATCAAGTTGTAATTGTAAGGTGAGTTCTACAGTTTTGCCATTTTTATGTTGAAGATTTAGTGCTAGGAATGGAATTTTCATTTCATTGCTTCACCATCTTAATTTATTTTTGGATGTTTTTGTGATGCTTGTTGTGTAGCCGCTGCACGGAGCGTGTCTTTGGGTTGCACCAGTGGCAATCCCTTAGATCAAAACTAGCAACATGGAGGGTAAAGTACTTTGTTCTCTACAATCATTTATCCATGAATCTGCATAATTTCACTTGGGGGAGCCAAATGAAAACTACTATAAACTATAAAGGTTTTAAATCATAATCCTTGAATTGCCATGCGAACAAATAGATATGCTGACTACTTGGGGTTCAACCATCCATGAATGTCTGTCTCAAGTTTAATAATAATTGTTGTGTTAGAGAGCTTTCGCCTGATACCAACCTAACTATGGTTGATGGATTGAATTACGTGAAACACTGAACATTGATGTCTCTTTGGATCAAAATCGTGTTTGCTGAAACTCTGCCACAATGTTTTTTGTCAGGGTAACATTGCAAATGTTATAAACACCATTCAAGCTAACAAGCTAACTGAGGAGAGCGCACAAGCAATGCAAGGTGTGATGATTCGTTGAAGGAGTTATTCTTATCGTGGTTATTGGTTTTGGTATCTATTCATCTGGATTCTGTTTAAAAGAGGCATTGTAGGGCTAATTTTGTGTACCTAAATCTTCATTCATTGTAGTTGAAGCTTGGTTGGAACATTTACAGATTTTGTTGAGTAGGGATATTTATTTTGCTTGTTTGCTTTTGCCTTTTGGCAATGTTGAGATATTTGATAGAAATTAGAATGGGCAAGTTTCTTGTTGAACACAAAGGAAGATTTCTGCCTTTCTACGTCCCTTTTTCTAACTAAGCGGGTCACCTTAATACTCTTTCAAGTTACTATATTAAGGTCAGGGTGGGGTACTGGGGTTGGGTAATGGTGAGGATAACCATTCTATCATCAGTCGTGTTTAGACTTTTTTATTTACTTTTTTTATTTGTCAGGGTATGTTTTGGGGCCTAAAACGACTCCATCTTGTCCCCTTTTTCCTACTAGTAGGTTTTTTTTTGTCATAAAATAAACTTTATTCAAGAAGGCAAAAAGACCTTAAGGAGGGTACAAAACATCATACGCAGCAAAATCAAAGGCCCCAGACCAGAAACTGAAGTGGGTCCTTGTCATCCAACTATTTCGATCTTTAGTCGGCATTTGTAAAGAATTGGACAAGGTTCAAAGTATCGAGAGGCGTATCGGCTGGTATTGGTTCTTTCTTTTAACTTTTACTTTTTTTATTTTGATTCAGAGGGGCCAGTTTAAGTCCTGACTATCCTCTGAATCAGGCCCTGACCCAATCTATACATCGGCCGATATGGTAGATACATAACGATTTTTTGAACTTGGGAATCGGGATGATATGGGATAACATTTCTGTCTCACGAAGCCTAAATTTTATCCTTACAAAGAATGGTGGACACTTTTTCATGGTCATGAAGCTCGATTTGAACAAAGCATACGATGGGTTTGAGTGGCGTTTCCTAATGGGTATGTTAGAAAAGCTTGGGTTCAATGAGCATTGGTGGAACCTCATTTATTCATGCATCTCTGTTACGTTTACGCTGAATTTGAGTGACCTTTCYTAGTGTCATGTGCATTTGCATGATGGTCTAGATGTGAAGCCAAAGCAAGTATCAGCAATATATAGTAAAGGTGGGGTTAATCTAAATCCCAGCTTCCAAAATCTTATTAGATGTTAACACACACAAGGCAGGAAATACTTGGTCAGTCCTATATTTTCTCTTGGTTAGGACTTTGGTTCATCTAAAAGGATTCAGCTTGGTTCTGATCAAATAGATACTTAGGGCCCATGTGGGAGGACTGAACTGAAGATTCAGCTAATCTTGTTCAGCTTCTTTGGAGCATTCTGCATAAGCTATTCAAAGCAATGAAGCAGCCAGCCCTTCAAATGATTGACTGACAGTTAATTTGGACTCTACAGATTTTTTTCACCATACATAGCTTATAGGCTCTTTGCGCGCAGCCCACCTCAGAAAACCAGAAGCTGCTATGCTTCAGTCCTCCCAAGTATGTAGTTAGTCTTTGGACTGGGCCTGAAGTCGACTTCAATATATTCACATTTTGAAGCAATACCTAATCTGACCTAAATGTGCAAGCGAAATGGATATGGACAATCAATTAAGCGTGTGTTTTGTGATATGCATTTTTCAAAGCATTGTCGTGTCATTGCCAAATAAATCAGCATTTTTCCCATCATGTTCATCCGTATGCATTGATATTTATAAAAGTGGGTTTTGATTTATTTGCACACCAACCGTTGTGAAAAGCTTCATTTTAACACTTCTCCCAACAGTTTAGCGTTTATGCACTGTTCCGCTAATGTAGCGCCTAGTGGCACCTAGTTGTCAATACTCGGTTTATCAAGTACTTTTCTCGGTTTTGAAGACAAGTCAAGTACAAACATTTATTTAATAAACAGAAGTTATACCAAACACATACTAAATCTGATTGCATCCAACTAGGATCCTTAAAGACATTGAGAATCTGGATGGAACTGATTAGGGCATGTTTGGGAATACTTTTTGGCGTAAATGGGCTTTTAAACAAATACTTTCTCGTTGTTTGGGTGGTCACCCTTTTTTTTTTTCTTTTTTTGGTTCAAAACAAATACTTTTTGCTGCTAAAGCCTAAAAAAAGTCCGTTTCAAACTTTTTTATCAAATGATTTTTTTGACAGGCTTTTGGCTTCTTCAACATAAAATGTATAAGAAAAATCAGGAAAGCACTCCCAAACGCAGACTACATCAATGCATATAGGATTTAAGAGCCCTACTCCCATATATAGGGATAGGGCCTTATTTGCACTCTACAAATATGTAGAGTGCAAAATCATGTATTTTGTATTAGTTTGCAAGTATTTGTACTCCTTCCAAACTGAAGCCTACATAAATGGCCCAATTAGGAGGCCATTTTTCCTGCATAAAATGTCTCATAACATGGATGAATCATGAGCAAACAACACTGCGAATTGAACCATCAAGTTTGTAAATATGTCATGGGGAACATTTTTTATATTAGTCATAGTTAATTATATGGCTTCTTGTATGGGCATTGTATCTTAGCCCAAAACTTTCATATGTATCTAGGTCTAATTTGTCCTATAATGCGTCTCCCTTCATCGTTCAAAGAAAAGCAATCTTCACGTCATTCAAACTTCAGCCGGAGATGGAAATACAAGTATAGAAAGAAACCCTTAAACTGGCTTTTGCTTTTGAAGCCATCTGCCAAACTTACATATATAGGAATTGATTTAATTTTTAGAAATAGATTTTAAATTCAACATTTTATATAAAAGATAACAAAAATTGTCTCCATACATCATTCATGCATATATATTGTAATATCTGGAGATATAAAAATAATTTTTGACAAGTTATTACCAACTTGAATGCTAAAAACTTCACTAGGAAATACTCATCTATAATTAAATATTAATTATATGTCGTAAGAGATGTATAGATTGAGTTGAGAAGCCTTTGCGTTGGGGTGACTGATTTATTAGTTTATACATTAACAATGAAATTTAAATAAAGAAATAAAAATATAAAATAAAAGGATTAAAAGCTAAAACTGGTTGCTGTGCTCCTGGTTTCAGATAAGTCAACGGTCAACTGAGCCCACCGAATCAGTGCCCCGGCCGATATGTTAACCCACCTCAAGGCCCACATTCACGCAATTAACATACCAATCTTCTCTATATAAAGTCCTCAGATAAGCCCCACTTCTCAATCAAAGTTGGAGATTCTCAGCTCACAACACTTGGTGGAGAAGCCCAAAACCCACGAACCCTCTTCTCTCAAAATGCCACGTTGGAGTTGGATCAAACCAGATGTTCGTATTTTCATTTCATTACAAAACCCATCTCTTCTTCTTCTTCTTTTGAATTGGTGTTAATGAAATGTTAACAGGTCTATCCGCTGGTAGCGGCCATGACGTTTGTGACGAGTATGTGTGTGTTTCAGCTCACAAGGAACGTCTTCCTGAACCCTGACGTGAGGTAATTTTTCTCACTCCTAGATAGATTGTTGCCAGGTGGCGGATGTCTATTGGGCTGAAACTTGCCACGTCATGCCAAACACAAAATAGGACCAGATCCAAGACCCCAAAAGCCTTCCATCCGAGGATCAAGGCTGAAATCTCCCATCTACGTCTGCATAGAAAACGTTACGTTAAAGGTGCAAAAAAATAATAAAGCTCTGATATGGATTGACTGACTGCACTTGCAGAATCAACAAGGATCGCCGGAAAATGGCAGTGCTCGAAAACCAGGAGGAAGGAGAGAAATACGCCGAGCATGGTCTCCGCAAGTTTCTCCGCACACGCCCGCCTGAGATTATGCCTACCATAAACCACTTCTTCTCTAAACCTGAGAACTAATTCTCTCACTTCATGGTGGCTATATATGCATGAATTCCTTTCTCTATTCATATATATGTAGATGTGCTTATGGCCTGTTCGAGCTTAACTATCCAGTTCTGAATGATAATGGAGTACTGAGTTCAAAGCTTTTGAATGTCTGTGAATAAACATTCCTTTTAATGCTTAATTTTAAGAGCTTTTGAATTGGTTTCTGGATTCAAATTCTGAGTTGAATTGGCCTGGGCTTGGCTTTGCTTGCACGATCAAGCTTATACGAATGACGTATAATTTTAGTTATCAATTAAAGGATGGATTCCTATCTGACGTTTTCAAGTTGAGGATGCAAGAATTCTATTTGTCTTTACTTGGACGATTCAACTGTTTATTTATATGTTCGATTCACGGGATGAGCGAGTAAAGACAAATTTCATTAAAAAAAAACAAAAAGGTAAAATACAAAAATCTCCCCTGAAGTTTCTGACTATCATAAAAACCTCTCCTAATTTTTTAAAAAATTAAACAAAAACCTCCCTTCCGTCATTTAGCCAGACCAAAAACGTAATAAAATTATGAAATTACCCCTAACTAATCTGCACGGCGTCATTTAAAAATTTTTAAAATCCCAAATTGCCCTCATTTGAGCGATGACACTTCCGCAATTGGTTTCCGTTCTTTTTCAGAGCAAAAGAGAATAACACCACTACACACTTACAGCGGCGCCATTGCTCGGAATACCAAGAATTGCTAAACTTTAAAACAGACACGCAAATGATWAAGAAAAAACAGATCGCTAGGTGTTTCAATATAAAGCAAACAGGATCATGTCAATGAATCGCTGCTTCTATGGTTATGGCAGATGTGAATGAGTTCGATCATCTCTTTCTCTCTCCCAGGCTCTCTCTATCTTCCTCCATCGGTCGGCCGCTGGTACAAGGATAACAAAGGTGCTCTTTTAAACACACGTATTGAGTATCGACTGGGCCAAAATTCTTTACAGTTTACATGCCATTTTCAAATTCACTTCCTGAATGAAAGCTCCTGCTCCTCTCTCTTTGTCTCTTTAATTGCACCACTAGTCTGTAATTTGTAGTTTCCCATTCACTTGGGGCTGGGTGAAGCCTAAGATGGACTCCCATGTGATTCTTTCGGAGTTTACGAGCGAGCGAGCAAACGAGAGACAAAAGATAGACAAGCAGACAAATAACCAATTGCTGTGTATGTGAAAGGCCCCATCTTTATTGGCTTGGTGTTGCTTCTGTTTATGGGGATCACCATCTACTTCAAGCTTTGGCTTATTGATTACAATTTCTCTTTTGAAGACAAAGATTGGATGATGTTCGATTCCATCAGTTTAGTACTGGCATATATGGCATCAGTTTTCTTTAATTTCCTACCTTTTTCCTTGTTTAAAGGACTATGGTTGTTGATATTTATTGGCTCTTGTTCTTCTTTTTTTCTTTATGGGTTTAGAAGTGTATCATGGACAAACTATCCCTGACAATTAATTAGGGATAGTTTTGTAATTTTATATGTTTTCCGTTTAATCAATGACAAAAGAGAGTTTTTTGTTGAATTTTTTAAAAATTTAGGGGAGGTTTTTATTAAAATGAAATTAAAGGGGAGGTTTTTATGATTGTCAGAAACTTCAGGGGAGGTTTTTTTTTGTATTTTTCCCCAAAAAAAAAACCTAAAACCGCTCACCTAGATAAATACACTTATCTGGATAAGTATTTTTCAAAAACATTTACTTGGATAAGTGCATTTACTCATTTCTTTTATTTCTTAGGTAAATAAGATGATGATCATTTTAGCCATAAAAAAACCATTAGTAGAAGGAGCAATTTTGTTTCATGCAAGTATTGGCAACTTTCCCTCTAGGTGGTAATTACCCACCTAGGATATGGGTGTGAGCAAAGTTCTAAGTATTAGAAGTGCCAAATATATCRGAAAGAATTTTAATAGATGTATCGGGATACGCCTTGGATATGCATGCGTATTGGAGAAAAACTAAGATACATATAGATACGCTTGGAAATACTATAGTATAAATACTTTAATAAATCATAAAGTACATTAATAACACTAAATATAAGACCTCGATGAGGTATATATACATTAAATTAATATATTTTAATAGTTTTATGAAGAAATATATTGTAGTTAATTATAATTTCAGTAAAAATCCTATGCTTAATTATAACTTATAAATTATAATTCTTAAGTTTTAATGTTTTATGGGATGAGAAAATCTCAACTCTCCTATCCAACCATAAAACATGCATTGACACAACTTCTAAGTGAAAATATAATTAATAATTATTTATTTCCAAAAATTATAAAAAAATAAATATTGTATAATATATTAAAAAATGGTTATTAAAGAAGAAATATCAATTGCTTTGTGGATATGATATATCATCCATAGAATTATAATATATTCAATCATTGTTATCAAATGATAAAATATAATTAATTATTTATTTATTTTTTAATTCTAAAAATATAAATAAAAAATAWTTATTAAAGAAAAAATTTCAATTGGTATGTGGATATAATAGATCATCCATAGAATTATAATATATTCAGTTATTGTGATCAAATAATAAATTATAATTAATTATTATTTATTTTTTAATCCTAAAAATATAAAAAATAAAAAAAAAGTAAAGAAGAAATTTCAATTGCTCTATGGATATGATAGATAAATCCATAGATCTAAAATATATTTAGTCTTTATAGGAAAAGAAAAAATTATATTTTCAAATTTCTTTTTTGTTACTTTATATTTTTCCCAAATATCTTCATGAAATTTCCATAAGTTTACTGATAACACAAAAAAAAAATTGTGATTTTGAATGTAATAAATGTAGATCAACATAAATTTAGACACTTGAGAAAAAAATAAATCACAAGGTATTATAAAAATTTTAAAAAACTTACCTATTTTTGCCATTTTTTTTCAAAATTTGAAAAATCTTCAAAAAAAATTAACGATTCACACTTGTTTCTTGCAATTTTTTGCAAATCYAGCACTCTAGGAATGAGATTTGGAGTTTTAGAGTCATTTTGGTGTGAAAGAAGGCTTATTTCAGGGAAAAGAAGTTTGATTAACCCCCTTTTTTAGTTTTTGGTCGTATCTTTTTTCATCGATACGCCCCTTATATGCCCTAGTGCACCCTTGATATGCCCCAATACAATYTGATATGGGTTTGATACGCATGAAAATAGACGAGACGCCCGATTTCCATGCGTATCCTATATCTATTTTCAAAGATACAATACAATACGTCGCATATTGGGTATCTTGATCAATGTGGGGACGTATTGTATCGAAACTTTAAATATGCCGTATAGTATAATGTGGAGACCCATGGGAGTGCGACCCATGTGTATGGAAAACTGTTGTGTTAAGTTATGATTGGTTACCACTGTGGCGAAGAACAAATCTCCCTATATTTTAAGTGGGGACTGCTTCAATTTTTATTTCCTATTGTCTCTCTCAAATAAATAAGACAGTCAAATATGAAACCAAAACACATTAGAATTTGTATTCAGCATATTTGCAGATCCATACTACTGCTGCGCGATCTAGCTGCTCCCTGTTGGAGGTGATCTGGCTTCCAGGCGGATGGCGGACAGTTGATCTGCAAGAGGATCAGAGAACCCAGGGTTGCTAGCCTAGCGAAGTCGCTCCAATGCTTAAGTCAGTATACTTGTTGCGAGCTAAAAATAGCTTAAGAATGTAGAGAGCTAGAGAGCATATAAATCATGCGTACCTTGAACCACCGGGGGTGGAACCTTTATATAATTGAGTCCTCGTGGGTTTTACGGATCGGTTCCGGGATTATCGTCATGATAGGATCCATTTCTGCGTAAGTTGGAAGATAACGCTGCCAACCGATAAGGTTCATCACTTCCGCTCGAATCAGTCAGGGAGATAATGCTATCTGTTACGTGGCATGATCCCGTGAGGCCCAGGATCCGTTGGAGGGGTTTTCGGGATCACCATGTAGTGGCATGTCGGTATCTCCGAACTGATGTCTTTAAGTCCCRAACTAGGTTGAGTGCCGAAGTGCCTTGGCATCGAGGTGTTCTTGTTGCAATCTGGTACTGAGGCGATCTCGTCTCGAGGTGGCCTTGTCCCGAGGTGACTTTAGCTCGGGGTGGTTGGGTACCCGAGCTTGATTTGCTGTGGGCTGGTTATGATAAGCTAAGATGTCATCTCTTGATCAGGTCGTGTCCACGTGTCCCCTCTTTACTAGGTCGGGCCAAATCACCCTTCATCAATTGTCCCCCACTCCCCAAGCCAGGGGTCCCGGCCCGGTGTGGAGAGTTCATGACGAGACAAGGGGATTTGGCCCGAGGTCYGGGCAGCTTGTCGGACGGATCGTTGGCTGGACCTGTTCGGATATCCGGCTCGACCAGGAATAACCCAAGTGGCGTCTGGTTCATGCGCGGACGTCACGCGATCTACAAACTCCACRGATGAAAAAAAAGCGCAAAACCGATTTCAAGCTCGGGGGTCATGCAACCAGTTTTCCYAGGAGCCGTTGGATTGCCTTGATCTCGACTATTGATTTTCGGACATACCG
>NW_010729075.1:7677616-7697191 GCF_000365185.1 Nelumbo nucifera
TGGAGGGCGGCCATCCAATATCCCGGTGTCAGGCTGGACTTGAAGACAAGGGAAGCGCTCCAATCCTGGGCAGAGCTCAGTCTCAAGTTTGCGGACTATGTGACCGAAGACAAGCTTGTGCAGGTCGGTCTGAGTCCTAGTAGGTCGTTACTTTTGTGCTGCCTTTGTTTTATTTTGATGTTGTTTCTGACGTTTTGCTTTTGTTACAGCAACCATGAAGCTTCCAATGAACGAGCTCCTTGGAAGGATGAAGGGGAAGAAGAAGCGAGTTGTAAAAAGACCTCGTGTTGAGTCTCCGCAGGCTACCGTCCCTGAGCCCGAGCTGCCCTCCACTACGCAACCTCCAGTTATCGATATGGTCGAGGAGGAACCAGGAAGGGTCTCCCTGCCCTGCGCGCCCGAGGAGGCAACATCTTCGGAGCCCGCCCCTACGGCTATCACTTCTAAGTGCAGCGAGGGGGTAGTTTGGAGCATTCTAACTCCGAAGTACAACCTCCTTAAGAGCAAGGGCGCGGTATACGCCGAGGAGGTCACCAACTGGGCAGAGATGTCGGTCGCTAAGCTCGGAGCTCGAGCGGCTACTCACTGTATGGTGGTAAGTTGTCTTTACTTCTTCAATTCTTTACTTGAAAACTTTTCTTGTACTAACTGCTATTCTCCTCTTGGCATGTGAACTCTGTTGTGCACGCTCTGACATACCAGTCTGAACTACACCTAAGSCAAGCTATTGCAGCTGAGTCCTCGTCTCGCGAAGCTCACGTCAAGTTGAATCTGGCCCGTAACAAACTTAACCAGTTGAAGAATGATGCACGGGATCAGAAGGAACTGATATCACTACTGATGTCCGAGAAGGAGGAGCTCGCGAGGGAGAAAGCAGCGCTGAAGCAGGAGGTGGAGAACCTCGAGGCCCATGTCAAGGAGCGAACTGAAATACTCCTCCAAGCAGTGGAGGAGGCCAAGGCCAAAGCCGTCGAGGAGTACAAGACCTCGAAGGAGTTCCATAGAGAGCTGATTGAGGCAGGGACAAAATTTCCGTAGCTTGATCTAAGCGCCATCACCACCTTAATGGTCACAGATGAGATGGCTGTCGAAGCTGCCGAAGATCCGGACTCCGAGAAGGAAAGTAACAGCGAACTGCTCATCGATGTCAAAGAGACCAGTGCTAACGAGAGGGCAAACCTTCCTGCCGAAGCCTTGGGCAAGGGCGACGAGTGCCCAGATGAATAGACTTCCATAGTGTACCCTGGGCCTGCGAGCTCGGTCTATAGTAATTTTTTTTTTGTAACGAACTCCTCATATTAATGAAATACACTTGTCCTTTTGTCAAATGTTCCAAGTGCAACTAACTCTCTAACTGGCAAACTAACCAAATTGGTATAGGTTACCCCGAACCATCGAGCTACCGAGCTGAACTACTAGTAGGGSTAACTTCGTATGATGTACGCCAAGGTGCGTGGACATTGTTGGGCATATACCCGACCTATCTGCGCGCGGGCTATATGGTGATGTTAGTTGTCCCTTTGCTGGGGTTCAACTTTTTCATTATATGCCAAAGTGGGCTAGACATCGTAAGGTTTATATCCGAGCTGTCTATACCTTAGGCATGAGGAGGTGAGTTGTCTATGCCGAAGAGGCGATTAGGTCTTGTCTGCCCATGCCGTGGAAGCGACTGGGACTTGTGTGGTGCCGAGCTCTTTTGTCAGCTCGGCACCTTAGCCCTTAGGCCCTGGGAGCGACTTGTAGTCCACTCTCCTTGCCCTTGGTTTTGCCCATGCCGAAGAGGCGACTGGGTCATATGTGTCTAAGCCGAGGAGGCGACTAGGTCTTATCGTAGTGCCAAGGTCTTTTATCAGCTCGGCACTTTAGTCCTTGTACTTCTGAGAGTGACTCACAGTTCTCTCTCCAATTCGCGATCACAGGTAGTATCGTATCAGGTTGTCGTTGTTCCACGCTCAAGGTACTTGTTTTCCTTCCAAGGTCTCGAGCTCGTATGTACCTTCCCTGAGTACACGTCTTACTCGGTACGAACCTTCCCAGTTCGGTCCGAGCTTACCGACACCGGGCTCAGGTACCATAACTTTCCTAAGAACTAGGTCGCCGACACGGAACTGTTGTTTCTTGACCCGGGTGTTATTGTACTAAGCCACCCTTTACTGGTAGGCTGCAATCCGAATGTATGCCAGGTCTCGTACTTCTTCCACCAGGTCGAGGTTAGTATGGAGCTCGACGTCGTTTGTTTCCTAGTTGTAGGCTTCCAAGCGTAGCGTAGGCACCTCGATCTCTACTGGGATCACCACTTCCGTGTCGTAGGTGAGGTTGAAGGGGGTCTCACCCATGGCAGTCTTAACGGTAGTTTGGTAGGCCCATAATATGCTAGGCAGCTCGTCTACCCACAATCCTTTAGCTCGGGCTAAGCGAGCCTTCAGTCCACGGAGTATGGCTCTGTTCGTGACCTTTGCTTGTCCGTTTGCTTGAGGGTGTGCCACCGAGGTGAAGTTCTGTTGTATCCCCATCCCGGCATACCAACTTTGGAACTTGATATCCTCGAACTATTTTCTGTTGTCGGAGATAAGTACCCGAGGTAGCCCGAAGCGACATACTATATTCCTCCAAAAGAAATTTTGTATGTTGCGGGTTGTAATCGTTGTTAGAGGTTCCGCCTCCACCCACTTCGTGAAGTAATCCACTGCTACCACCAGGAATCTCCTCTGTCCTGTCACTGGCGGGAAAGGGCCAAGAATGTCGATTCCCCACTGTGCGAAGGGCCACGAGCTGGTGAGACATTTGAGGTTGGTAGCAGGTCGATGGTGGATTTGGCATGCCTTTGACTTTTATCACACTTCTTGACAAGCTCAAGTGCGTCTGCCTTCATTGTGGCCCAATAGTTCCCCTATCGTAGCACTTTCTGGGCGAGAGCCTTGCCCCCTAAGTGTCTGCCACACAAGCCTTCATGAGTGTCAYGGAGAACGAGCTCGGCCTCTAAGGGTCGCAAGCAGCGCAAGTAGGGGAGCGTGAATGACCTCCGGTACAACTGTCCGTCTATAATGATGTACTTCGCTAATTGGCGCTCTACCCTTCGGGCTGCATTGCGATCTGCCGGGAGGGTCCTATGAAGCAGATAGCTCGCAAGTGGGTCAATCCAACTCGGCTCTGCTTGTACTACAGGAGCGACCTCTCCTGCCCCCCCGAGAATGCTAGGCTGAGGCAGGTCCTCTATGTACACGGTACTCATTGTGTTACTGCTTGTGTTGGCTAATCGGGACAAGGCGTCGACCTCAGCGTTCTCGGATCTCGGGATTTGCCTGACGAAATAAGATAGGAAGTCGTGTAGAACTTCCCTGACCTTGGCCAAATAAGTAGTCATGGTGGGGTTGCGGGCTTCATACTCGCCGTTGATTTGATTGACCACGATCTGGGAGTCGTTGTAGATGATGAGGAGTTTAGCATTCACTTCCTTCGCTAAGGTGAGTCCAACTATCAATGCTTCGTATTCTGCTTTGTTGTTAGACGCTGTGAACCCGAACCGAAGTGCGTACTCCAGCTTCACCCCACTTGGACCATACAGAATAATGCCTGCCCCGCTTCCTTGCTGATTGGATGAGCTGTCAACATGGAGGATCTAGGGCTCCTCGTCCCAGGTTGGACTTGCTCGAACCGAGATTGGTGTCGCGCTGGTTGGTGCTTCCTCCGCGTGCCCAAGCTCAGTCATTTCAGGGACCACGATGGCGAAGGTACATTCTGCAACAAAGTTGGTAAGGTACATTCTGCGGTGGCGAAGGTCCATTTTGTCGTACTCGCTGAGTTCAATGGCCTATTTCGTCAGTCTACCAGACACCTCGGGCTTGAGTAGGATTTGCCACAGAGGTTTGTTGGTGAGGACGRTGATGGTGTGGGCTTGGAAGTAAGGATGAAGCTTCCGAGCTGTTGTGACTAGTGCGTATGCCAGCTTCTCGATCTCCGGGTACCTTGTTTCGGCATCCTACAAAACCTTGCTGACATAGTAGATTGGTCGTTGGACCCACTCTACTTCCTTTACCAGTATCGAGCTTACTACCTCATCACTCGCGGAGAGGTACAGCTTTAAAATATCTCCCTTCTTGGGTCGGGTCAGAACTGGGATGCTAACTAGGTATTTTTTCAGCTCGTCGAAGGCGAGCTGACATTTTGTGGTCCATTCGAAGTCCTTGCTTTTCTTTATGGCCTTAAAGAAAGGCAGGCAGCGATCTGTCGACTTGGACATGAAGCGTTTCAGAGYGGCTATCCTGTCGTTCAGTCTCTGAACCTCCTTTATTTTGCGAGGTGGCTTCATATCTAGGTTGGCCTTTATTTTCTCGGGGTGGGCTTTGATGCGATGACGGTTGACTATGTAGCCCTGGAATTTACCCGAGGTGACACCAAAGACACACTTGTTGGGATTCAGTTTCATGTTATACTTATGCAAGATTTCAAAAACACTTTGCAAATCATTCAATAAAAATTTTGAAAACTGGGTCTTTATGACCATATCATCCACATAACATTCAACCTTGTTGTCGATCAACGGCTCAAAAATTCTATTTACAAGTCTTTGGAAGGTCGCCCCGGCATTTTTTAGTCTGAAGGGCATAACCTTGTAACTGTACAGTCCAAGTTTGGTTATGAAGGTTGTTTTTTCCTCATCGACAGGGTCCATCTTAATCTGGTTGTATCCAGAGTATGCATCTAGAAAGCTTAGCAACTCATGCCTTGAGGTCACATCCACTAGGCGGTCGATTCAGTTCGGTATAGTCGACGCACATGCACCATTTACCATTGGCCTTTTTTAATAGGACTGGGTTAGCTACCCAGCTCAGGTAATGGACCTACCTAATGAAATCGACCACTAAGAGTTTCCCGACCCCCTCATTGACAATCCTCCAGCGCTCTAGGGCGAGGTTGCATTTTTTCTGTCTAACGGGCCTGACTAAGGAATCAATGTTCAACTTGTGAGTTAGGATTTTAGAATCTATGCCAGACATTTCTACCGCGGACCATGCAAATACATCTAAATTTTTAATTAAAAAACTTACCAGTTGAGAATGGAGTGGTTCCTCGAACGAAGTGCCGATCTAGAGAGTTCTAGATGGATCTTCTATTGAGACTGGGATGTGGACCGTCTCTTCTGTTGGTGTAGCTCGCTCTTCAGGATACTCCACAGGTCGCTCAAGCTCGATATCAGCTGCTAGCTTGGCTTTCCCCTTGAGAACAGTAACGTAGCACTTGCGAGACTCGAGCTGGTCGCCTCGCACAACCCCTACTCCATAGTCCGTCGGGAACTTCATGGCCAAGTAGTAGGTGGACACTACCGCGCGTAGTGTGTGGGTAATAGGCCGACTTACTATGGCGTTGTACGGGGAGRGAGTCGCAACCACAAGGAATGTGTGCTCGAACCTTGCAATGTTAGGACACGTGTCGACCTCTACAGGTACTGAGACTCACCCTAACGGTCTGACCTCTTCGCCGTTGAAGCCTTCCAAGGGTGTATCTGTCAGCTTGAGATCGCTTTCTTGGAGCTGGAGCTTGTCGTAGGCGTCCTTGAACAGAATGTCGGCCGAACTGCCCGGATCCACTAGGACGTGCTTCACTTCGAAGTCATTCAGTCTCATCTTTATCACCAGGGCATCATCATGGGGGTACGGGATCCCACGTGCATCATCTTCTGTGAAGTAAATGGGATCTCCGAGCTTGGGTTGCTTCGGTGGATTCTGCTCTTCATGCTCTAGTTCGCAAACTGAAGCTTTACTGGCCGCTGAGGTGCAGCCCGCGCTGATGGACCCGCCAGTAATCATGTTGATTAACCGCGGATCGGCCTTTCTTCTAGTAGTTGTCTCTACGGCTGCTCATTCTGCCTGCTACTGGACTTGGTAGCATTTCTTCTCTGCTCCTCCTGCCGATCTGCTTGGTTTTTATTTTCTTTTTGTATGAAATTTTTTAGATATCTGCGACGGATGAGTTCTTTGATCTCGTCGGAGGTTTCTACAATTTTCGGTACTATGACCGTGATCTTTGTGAAAGTGACAATATACATTTCTGTTTCTAGTGGTGGGGTCCCCCCTCAACCGAGGTGGCCACTTGATGTAGGAGGAGTCCTTGATTGCCATAAGGATTTCTCCTCGCTTTGCGTTGAGAGGTTTGTAGCTCGTTCGTTCAACTGGCAGAGTTCGGGAACGCCGACCTGACCTGTGAGATTGTAAAGGAGATCGACTCTCGGACTTGTTTCCCCCTCAGTCTTTTGGTTCATCTCTTCCTTGGTCCCGATGAACTTATCGGCAAGCTTGAGGAATTYCGTAATGTTCTTCGGCTTATTGGCCACCACATGCCACTTAAATTCTCTGTGTGTTATACCTTTCTTTTCTGTCGTGAGCCTCATTGCTAGATCTAGATCGGGGATCTGCAAGCAAGTGTCATTGAAGCGTTTGATATAGCTTCTAATTGACTCCCCTTCTCTCTGAATTATGTTTAGGAGGCTTTCTTGGGACCTCAGACACTTCTTACTGGTGATGAAGTAAGAGGTGAACAACTCTACGAACTGCGCCCAACTTCTGATCATCCCTGGCATGAGGTTCCTGTACCACGTGTGAGCTACTCCTTTAAATGTTGTAGAGAAGGCTATGCACATGCAGGACTCGTCAGCCCCAGCTAGGTGCATCTGGGACTGGAGGAGTCTACATGGGTTGAGTATCTCCTGATCTGTTCAAGTTGCCCTGAGAAGCGGGCAGGGTGACTTGTATGTCCCTCCTGCTATGGGACGAGACCTGATTCCCAAGAGGAAGTGGGACTTGGGAGGTCTCGCCTCGGCGGGGAGAGCGATTCTGCTGATGACGGCAGGATTGATTCTGCTGCGCTGCCGGGTGCCGAGATGGAACCGACTGCGGATTCTATTGTAGCGGAGGGAATTGTTGTTGGTACTGTTGCTGGTAAAAGTGATGGAGGACTTGTTGCTGATAGTGCTGGAACTGCTGAACCTGTTGCATTTGGACCTAGATGGCCCAAACATAGTGTACCAAGTCGTCAAGTTGGGATTGCCCGACACCAGGGGGAACCACAGATGGTTCAGCAAATGTCGCGCTAACTACAGGAGGGAGTGGCGCGTTCACTTGTGAAATCGCTTGGGGCGTGGTCAGCGTTGGGACCCCAGATGCAGTAAGCAGTATGGTAAAATGACCTATGCAAACAGATGGGATCTGAGACTGCCCCCGGAGATGTTCGCCTCATTGTTTTGTCCGGCGTTGCTGGAGGAAGCCATGGATTCAATTCTATTATTGATGGTGGAGAAAGGCTTTTGTAGCATTTCCCACAAGCGACACCAAATGATGCTGCGCAATCTAGCTGCTCCCTGTTGGAGGTGATCTGGCTTCCAGGCGGACAGCGGACAGTTGATCTGCAAGAGGATCATAGAACCCGAGGCTGCTAGCCCGGCGAGGTCACTCCGATGCTTAAGTCAATATACTTGTTGCGAGCTGAAAATAGCTTAAGAATGTAGAGAGCTAGAGAGCATATAAATCATGTGTACCTTGAACCACCGGGGGTGGAGCCTTTATATAATTGAGTCCTCGTGGGTTTTACGGATCAGTTCCGGGATTATCGTCACGATAGGATCCATTTCCACGTAAGTTGGAAGATAACGCTGCCAACCAATAATGTTCATCACTTCCGCCCGAATCGGTTGGGGAGATAATGCTAGCTGTTACACRACGTGATCCCGTGAGGCCCAGGATCCGTTGGAGGGGTTTTTGGGATCACCACGTAGTGGCATGTCGGTATCTCCGAACTAATGTCCCTAAGTCCCGAACTGGGTTGAGTGCCGAAGTGGCTTGGCATCGAGGTGTTCTTGTTGCGATCCGGTACCGAGGCGATCCCATCTCGAGGTGGCCTTGTCCCGAGGTGACTTTAGCTCGGAGAGGTTGGGTACCCGAGCTCGATCTGCTACTGACTGATTATGATAAGTTGAGTTGTCATCTCTTGATCAGATCATGTCCACGTGTCCCCTCTTTATTAGGTCGGGCCAAATCACCCTTCACAAACTTGGCATTATAAACAAAGTGAGTCTAATGCAAGTGGAAAGGAATTTTATTGATTACTCGAGATTATTAATTATAACTATACGTTACAAGAAATCTATTTTATAACTTTTACCCAGACATGTGATCATGGGTCGGTTTAGGGCCAGCTTTGCCACAAGGCCTATAGCTTGTGGCCCCAGCCCGGGTTTCAGGCCTGAAACATCATTTCGGGTCCTGATGTGGACCGGGGCCAGCTTTGCAACAAGGCTTATAGCTTGGCCCCAGCCCAGGTTTCAGGCCTAAAACATCATTCTGAGACCTGATGTGGACCGGGGCCAGCTTTGCAACAAGGCCCATAGCTTGGCCCCAGCCCAGGTTTTTGGCCTGAAACATCATTCCAAGATCTAATGTTAAGAGTGTCAATGGACCAGTTTTGGATTGGACCCCGTCCAGTCCAAAATCACTTTGAACGAATTGGACGGACCAACAAGACATTGGATTAGACTAATCCAGTCCAAAATATTTATTAGATTGGATTAGACCTGGTCCGTTTGTAACAAATTTATATTGGATTGGATTGGATTGGATTAAGCTAGTATCTAGTCCATTAATATAAGATAAAAATATATGTCATTGGACCAGGTTTGGGTTGAAGCCAATCTAAATCAAAATGAATTTGAACAGATTAGATGGTTCAGATATTGAATTGGACCGATCCAAATTGGTTCAAAACATTCATTGGATTGGATTGGACCAGGCCCATTTATAATGGACTCGCATTGGACTGGATCARATTGTACCAAATCCAGTCCAATTAACACCCCTACCTGATGTGGACTGGGACCTAGGCCCGATCTCAACACAAAACCTAAGCCCAAACCCAAGTCCAGAATCGCCTCTACATGTCATCCTTTACAAATTCTATTTATAGGTAGCTTGATTATAGAGCAGCCTGAACATCATGTCTAAGAGTTGTTGAACATGGACATGTCCATGGGCTTGATTTAATTTAGTTTAATGTGAAACAACCCCATAGTTCAAGAGGGTTTATGAAGTTTTGAAGTTTATCCAAATTTAATTTATTACTCCTCTTCGAAATAATTAAGGCCTGTTTGTTACGTAGTCRGAATTGAAATCAAAATCCTTTGGAATCAGAATTCAAATTGTTCATTTTCATAGTCTGTTTGATTCAGATAGAAATGAAAATGAGAATTGAAATCAGCATGAATGAGATTTCATTCTCGAGGGTTAGGGGATGGTCATTCCCTCAAATGGGGGAATGTCATCCAACAGGAATGAAAATAGGACTCCGATTCCGTTCAACGAAACAGTTGGAAACGGAATAATCCATTTCGATTCCAATTCCAGACCCCTATTCCCACGAACCAAACGGGGTCTAAATAACAGAAAATTCTCAATTTCATAGACGTTTTTTTCGGGGATTTTCTTACGTGTTGTTTAATCTAATGAAAGGCAAAAGTGGCCAAGCTATCTCCAAGCTTCGCATCATGAGCGACAATTTCTTCTTCCAGTTCTCCTGTCATGTTTGTTTATGTGTTATTTGTCTTTCATTTACATTTTATGTTTTTTTCTTTATGACGGCGTCCACCACAAATTTTTATGATATCCTGAATTTGATAACATGGTTAATTGATATAATCTAAGGCCCCGTTTGGTTCACTGCAATAGGGATTTGGAATCGGAATCAGAATAGATCATTCTGATTCCAACTGTTTGATTGAGCGGCACTGGAATCCCATCCCCCATTTGAGGGAATAGTCATTTCCTGCCTCTCCCTTGGGAATGAAATCCCATTCCTATTAATTCCAATTTCCATTTCAATTCCTGTCTGAACCAAACAAACTATGGGAATAGACCATTTCGATTTTGATTCCAACTGTGAACCAAACAGACCCTAAGTTTCTTTCTCGTTGTTAAAATATAACAAACTGGAGAAGGAAAATACAAAAAGTTAGTTAGAACTGAAGCTATGTTTGGTTTGATAGAAATTAAGAGAGAAAAAGAAAGTTGGGAGAAAGTAAAATTCTTTAGGCTGTGTTTGGTTACGGTAACAGTGCAAATTAATGCAAACATGTATTATTCATGAAAATGCGAAATTGATTTGGTTTTGCATTGATGAATTATGTTTTCTTGTCCAATGCATTTGGTTGTGATGGATACAAATATGATGCACAAAGTTTCAAGACTGGAATCTACCATTTCTTTATTGAGCAATTTTGTGTATAAACATGTCAAAAAATAAAAATATGCTATCATTCTCAATACAAAGACGTATTCTCACCAAATGTCTACAAAATTGGTCTAGAGTGCAAATGCACTTAAGTTCAACAGTTGCATTCTTACTAATTACAGCCTTAAAACTTCCCTTCAACTTTCTGCTTCTCTTATTTTCCATCAAACCAAACAAAGCCTTTAAGTAAAAAAGAAGGCAAAGTTTTTTAATAATGGGCACATTTATTTATAATGTCGAAATGTATTCCAAAAGCCAGCTTGAGGGGTGACTCAGTTGATACGCCTGGTTTATTCTAGCAGAGACGTGGATTCGATTCCCATTGCCACTACCACTGACTTTGAGGAGGGGGTTATTAGTGTGGTCTTGCGCTATGAGAGATTCAGGTGTATCACCAAAAATCAAAAAGAAAGAAAGAAAGAAAGAGAGAAAGAAAGACATGCAATTTCACACGAATTGCTTATTTAATTATCATCACTAATGTACCCATATTTCATTGGTGGGTGGCAAGGGAGTGCTATGTGGATTCATTAGAATCTAAACGGGTACAGATCATGGAATGATTTTCCTTCAACTTTGTTCCCTTTTCTTTCTTTCTTTTTTTACTTTAACACTATAACTGAATTAAAAAAGGAGTAAAAAGATGAAGAACCAAATTCTGAAAAAATAAATAAATAAGCAAGGAAGAGAACAGAAGAAGCAAGAAGCAACAAGAAGAAGAATATATGACCTTGCAAGCACCCAAAGTTCATTACCATTAGTTAGGACCACACTTGGTCAGCTGTTGGTTGACCTTCTATATGATTTGATGCTCAAAATATTATGTACAAATAATTCTTTTTGGGCCAAAGTATCACCAAAGAAATATTTTTCGATATGATACTTCCTTTTTCTTTTTCTTTCTGAGATAGTGTGGAAGATATGGCATTTATGGTATTAGTCAATCATATACTTTCTTCTACCTTCTATTGACCAAAGAAACTTTCTTTTTCCACCCACCTTCAAGTTTGAAACCTTTTGATCGATGAGGAGACACACAAAACCTCAAATTCTCTCAAGGGAAGACTAAAGAAGTGGTCCTCCTGGGGAACAACCTAGGTTGAACTAGTTGGTGAACCATATCTAATAATAATAGGATGTCTAGATCACTGGATGTGTTTGGGCCCATGCAGTTGGGAACAAAGTAGCTAGGTCTGGTCCAGGCCCCTTCATCATGAGCCCAACTCAGTCCTAAAGTAGATACCCTTTCTTCTAATCTAAATGTTGACCCCTAATGTGGCTTGTGTATTGATGAGTGATGAGTTGTCATTGGGCCAATATAGCCCATTGATGATGGAGATAGGTTATATTGCATATGGTTTAGAACATTAATTAGGCTGGCTGATAATCACTTCCTATTCTGAAAAAGATTTCAGATGATGATGAATTCCAACTTAGAGTCCAAACTAGCTTTTTTATTTGGGGTGGGGGGGGAGGAGCATAATAGCCTTTTGATGGATGAAGTTCTAGACATTGTCTCTCTCTCTCTCTCCTGTAAATCTGTAATGGGATTAGATTGGAAAACTTACCAGATTCAATCAACCCAGGGGTGTCTATATGTTTAAATAGCAGAACCCCTCCTAGTATATATACTGTGAAAACATTGAACTGAAAAAATAACACAAATATGGAGTAATGAAGTTTTGAAAACTTTCCATTCAAATTTTTCGAGTATCAGTGTAATTTGAACCATGCTCTCTGGTTTGACATTCAAGCAATTTCAGTAACTCAGAACAGCATATATTATGAATAAAATGGAACCAATTTAGGCTATTTAGCTTTATCTTTTGGTTTCCTACTCTCACATAAGGAGTGCCCTTTAAAATAAAGGCCCAACACCTGATTTTAAAAAAAAAAAAGAAAAAGAAAAAGAAAGAGAAAAAAAGGAAAAGCATTGATTCCTAAAACAAAAATACAGAAACTATGTTTCTTGGTCATTCAGTACATTTCTTGTTTTCAAAACTAAAATCATACACMTGTTCTTGAATTTCTATTTTTCAAAATCATGTTTTTGTCTGGTAATTCTGTATTTGTTTCAAGAAGCAATAAAGCACACAATAATCACAGTGGCTGCATTATCAGTACTTTGAACCATGTTTTATTATTATTTTTTTCTTTTTGGTGATGTGATGTTTCCTGGTAACAGGAAAACTAGAACATTCATGTTGGGAGAACGCCCCAATAATGAAGTACTTGAATAATATGATTGGTTGGTCAAGTTCTTCAATTTGGAATGATGCAACCAGCACTAGAGCTGTGCATACAGTTGTGCACATCTCGTGCCTGACCTTTACATAAACAAACAGCTGGCTGGGTAGGTAGAATCTGGGGGCCCAGCACTCATTGTACTTTAATCTTCAAAAGGGTCAAGCTAGCTTTTGGGCCTGAATTGCTTGGCAATGGAATTAATTATCCTAGCTACCTGATGGATTATTGATCCCTCCAACTTTTCATTCAACTGTGACTGATCCAATCTTATTAGGGTTGTAGTCTTGAGTTAGATACTCAACCAAATTACTCATTACTTCTTTATTCAGCTTTCATTCAGTCCAAATTTCATTGCTGATTAAGGTTGCATGAGGTGCTTAAAATGGAATCTAAGTTAAACCCAATGATGTAATAAGATTAGTAGAGATTAGGATTACACTTTAAAGTGTTGGATAAGTTTGCATCTAGAGCAAGTTCAGGTATATCTCAATTATGAAACCCCAAAAGGACTCATGGGTTCCCTCCACATGCTCAAAATTGGCCTTTAGTGGTTATACTTCTGGCCTTGTGGGGTTGGGGTTTATGGCTTTAGAACCGGGAAAATATCTGTTTGTGGTACTTGTCCAACTGAAGAAAGGGGATTTGTATGGCTGAGAATAGCTTCAGTTTCCAAGACACTAAAAGCATTGTCAGAGCCAAACTTTCTAAGAGAACTTCATAATTGATGTAGAGACAGAAGACATCCAAAAGCTAGGAACCATGGTAAGTAGGCTTTAGGGCATAAAGGAGAAAAGAAAACAAGCAGGAAATCCTATGTACGATTATAACATTAAAATCAACCAGGAACAGCTCCTTTCAATCGTCTTCTAACAAAGGAACCATAACAAACAAAGTCAACCTCAAAGAGATATGCCCCAGTAGTTGGATGCTAACGTTAAGCCGATAAGCTCCATCTTCTCTCTTGCTTGCATCGTGGGGTTGTCGGCCGGGCACATTCACAGCTTTGAGTCAATTCACACTCCACACTCTTTTACACCGCCGGCTCATCTTGTTGTTTCTCACTCATTGGCTTGAAAATGTCTGAATTTTATTCAGATAATGAGTGATAATACTACTTAAGAGTTAAGAGATAAAATTCTCATTGAATCATCACCATGGTTCAAGGTATCAATATCAATGTTTTGTGTATTTAGGCCTCGTTTGGTTTGCAGGAATAGGGGTCTAGAATGGATTATTTTGATTCCAACTGTTTGGTTGGGCGAAATCAGAATTCCATTCCTATTTTTGCTTGAATGGCATTCCCCCATTTGAGGGAACGATTATTCCCTTCTCCTCCCTTGAGAATGAAATTTCATTTTTGCTGATTTCAATTCTCATTCTCATTCCAATTCCAATTCTAAAAAATTTCGATTCCGATTCTAACTAAAAACCAAATGAGCCCTTAAAATTTTCAACCACTGTAACTATCAATATTTAGCATTCGGGTGACCCTGACAAGTGACAATACATGTAAATGCTTTGAATCTTTTAAGATTGATCATTACTCGAACTCTGATTGAGATAGCCATGAACATCTTACTATATATTACCAAATAAGCATAAAATATTCATAATTTTTTTAAACAGAGTACGATGTTTATGGTTTAACAGAATGTATATTGGCAGTAGAACGGCGCAAAATAGAATTCATGTACCCAACCCCATATAATTGGGATAACGTTTGACGATGACGATAGAAGGATATTTATGGTTTTTTCAAGTAAGAAAGTGTTTTCATTGTATGATGGCTTGAGTTTAAAATAGAAGGTGATGATTCAAATTAGACTAGAATGCATGCATATGAATTGCTACGTAGTCAGGATATGAATATCTTTCATGGGTTTTACTGAAGCATGAGAGGAGGAGTTGTTCTCCAAATATTGATAAAAACTCTAACTCAGTTTCTCAGCCCACAAGGATAGAAGGATAGAAACAATATTAGTCAGTATGTGTGCTAGATAAGATTTTTTTTTTTTTTTGTTACTCTTCAGCACTTGATCTGCAAGGGTTGAGATCAAAGCTTACCCAACTCGAGCTGTTGAACCTTTACCCCTACCCAACCCAAAGTCTTCGTATTAATTGAATTTAGATTAATCGATCTGATTGCCGGAGAGAACTTTGGCTCTTATTAAGTTATAAGGCGCAATTACTTTTTCGATAGATGTGAAAACCACCTCATCCAACATTCAAAACTTTTTATCTGCAGGCATGGCCAAGTTATATATCCACCGTACAAAACAATTAAAGGATCCTAAGTTTTTCTATATGTACATTTATATATGAATACATACATATTTATATAATATGAATTGGAATTTATTCAGTACAGAGCGCACCTCACACTGATATCACAGGCATATCCCACCCTGTACTGAAAGCATTTCCCATGAATATATATTAACGTAGAAGTATATATAGTGGATGTTCCCAATGTGAGAGGCAGCTGTGAGGAGCATTTCCGGCCGGACTCATATAATATTTTATGTATAGAAATATACACACTGGCTTCCAAACTTAAGTAGGATTCATATTTTTCAAACCCTAGCTCGCTAGCCCTAGTCCTAGCCCTAACCCTAAATTCAAGCAGGACAAGTTGCACTGCTGTATATATAGTTTTTCATTGGTAAACGAAAGCAGAGATAGAGACACAGTAGTCAGAAGACAGGAAAGGCCACACTGAATACAGCCCCATCCCACAATGACATGCATTATGCGTGCGTGGAACCAAATCAATGCATCCACATCAATGAAAGAAATACTTAACCTTATCCATATGACCTATTTAGACACATAGATCTAGATCTTGAGATCTTTGTATATCTCTCTCAATCAACAACAGCAAATGGGCACTCAAGAATATGCAAAGCGTGGTCCCCTGAATGTCTGTACTTGATCACTACCGGTTCAAAATCATTGAATGGGATCAGCATTTGGGTACAGTACTTTGGTTGCCAACTGAATGGTGGGATGTATCTGTGTCTATGAGACAAGTGCAATGGCTACAGTCTACTACTTCTTCCTTCCTGTAATTTCATCCCAATATTCTTGGTGTAAAGGCATAAGGGTCCTCTGTCGAGACTGGTAGGAGGACAAAGAGAAGTCACAAGAGTACTAAATAGAGTGGCAAAATCAATGAACCATTGACCAACTTTGCCTTTCACTTTGAATGCTTAATAATGAAAGTCGCGACCGTAGTACAGTAGCCCACAGTTCCAAAAGATTGCAGATCAGAATGGTTGGATCCATGTGTAATAGAGCCAAKGGGTCTTGTCGGTTTTAGATCACAAGAGAAATAAAAATTGAGAATTTGGCAGAGAAATTCCCACTCTAAGTACCTACTTCATACTTGATCATCACTGACTTAACTGCAAAATGAGCTATGAAATGGGAAATTATTCACTTAAACTTCAAGTAAGCACGTAAACGGACACCAATTACCCAATGGGCGGGATCTGCACACCCAGGGATTGTTTGGAACCATGGCCATTTTTCAAAAAAACAGTGTTGCATCGGATTCATATAGRCGTTTCAACAAATACTCATATATATGAATATTTGGTTCAGGCGTTTATTGAAAAACCGGGTATGCCTCATAAATCAGGACCTCACCGATGCATGAACACATTGGTGAACTGTTTCCCCCAATGATCGACTGGTGTGTATCCTATGTGGTGCTTACCTGTCAGCATATACATGAAAAACGATGATAAAAATCACTTTACTAAACAGCATAATGTTACTCACTGCCTATGTGACAGAAGCTTTTTTTTTTTTTGTAAAAAACGGGTCTCTAATTGTTGATATCTAGTCTCACTAAATCTGAGTTTTGATTATGTGTTTAAGTCAAGGTTTAAAGTGTTAATACATAATACATACTAGGGGTGCATGTTGGGTTGATTTCAGCCCCAACCTTGCCAACAAGTTGTTGACCCTCCCCCAAACCCTAACCCTAAGTTTTTAGGTTGGGTTGGGATCGTGTTGGCCTTTTGCTAAATGTTTTTATTTCTTAGATTCAAAGGTTGGATTCAAGTCAGTTTTAGCATTGTTATGTATAAAAAATCATAGTTATCTTACTTTAGAAAAAATATTGCTTTTAAAATTAAAATTGTTGACACACATGTAGATAGAAATATAGATACATATTTGTGTACGCAATCATGATTCATCATTATCATCATCCATGCTTTATCCAATTATATGGGGTCCGCTACATGAAATCTATTTCACCAATCTTGCATATATATAAATAAACAAGTACTTGCATAAATACATATTTATATAATTCTTAATACATACAAATTAAATATAAAGTTAAGTAGGATTGGCCAACACCAAAGCCTCAACCCTAACCCAACCTAAAACTAAATCAAGTTCATACTTTTAATCATAACTCTAATTAGAACATCAACCCAACCCAATCCTTTCAAACTAGGAATTAGTGGAAATGAAAAAAAAAAAAAAATCAGTATAGAGCGTATCAATATTATGAACCAGCCTTACACATGGGTGATACGTTGAACCCTCTTTAGTCTCTTACCACGATTTGAGTGTATCAATAAATGGCGATACGTTGTCCATGCTTCCTTAGACTCATCTGTCTATAGAATAGCTCTTTAGTTTATTTCTTTTGTAAAGAAACCAAAGCTTATAAAGAGATTAAAATGGGAAGTAATGCAATCAACCCCGTGAACATTGTATATTGTCTCCTTAATTTCACCTGTTAATATATATATATATATATATAAAATCCAAAATTTCTTGTATAGTTTGATATTCTTGCATTCTTTTAATCCATATAAAACAAAGTTACTTTTAGTGGTTCCTTTACAATGCTATTAATCAATTTTTTATACCCTTTTTCAAAGGGTGGGTTACGAGAGTGATCAAGGTTTAAACTATCAATACACCTCAATATGCCGGTGTATATATACTTTATAYCCCATGTGTTTTTAACTTTTTATTTTTTATTTTTTCAAATTTTCAGTTTTACACATGTTTTTATATTGTTAAATCAACAAAACATCGGTTTCCTGAAAAAACCTTTAAAATAGGTATACCAAAACACATGTTTTTATATTGTTTTGTATCGGGCATATGGTATCGATATGGGAGTGATTATTAAATGAGACGAGGAGTTTGATTAAATTAGGGACCTTTGAACAATCCCCCACTTCCCCCTATTTTGCTCTACCCATGGCTATTCTTATGTTGGATATTCTTTGTAAAACAAGTGGGAAGATAGTGTGGAAGTCTTGAGAAATGTCTTAAGTTGTGTTTGGATTATGGTGAGTTTTTTTTTTKGGGGGGTTTTCAATTAATTAAGGTGGAATTTGACTTAGGATGCATTAGGAAACAATGTAAAACGTCATCAGTGTAAAAGTACACCAATGGCATTTTATATCGAACCATTAAAAAGTAATCGTTTGAATTTTGAAAAGTGTGCAAGAAAAGTGGAGTTTTACAACGAAAATCAATGTAAAACTCTGCTTTAATGAACTTTTACATTTATTTACGATGTAAAACTCCACTCCATCCAAATGTACACAAAACTAAACCAGAGTGGAGTTTTATATCGATCATGATTGTACACTCCTTCCAAATGCCGACAACATCGAACCAGCGTAAATATTTACATCGATTCCAAACACAGCCTTAAGTCTTAAAAGAAAATTTACATCGATCATGATTGTGCTTTTTAATCCCTCTTATTTTTTTATATTAGACCTAATAACATTCTTATTTTCTATCTCTAGGGTGTTGCTCATGCATTTTATCCATTATTTATTATTAGTAATACACACTCTTACTTTACTTTGTTTAATTTTGATAATAATGACATAAAAATATTATATTTTATTAAAATAGTATTGGAATAACAAAATAATATTAAAATGCTTTGGTAACATTTTATTATTTTAATATTATTCTAAACTGTAATTCTACATTATTCTAATTTGATATTGTTTTATTATTTTAACTAGTATTGTATTATTCTATTGTTATTTTTATTATTTTCATTACTATTCTATTTTAAATTTATTAATTTTTGTATTATTTGAGTATGAGTATAATTTATTATTATTTTATGTTATTTATTTGAATTTACTAATATTATTAATTTGTTAGTATGAATAATTTAGGTTGAATGGATTGACGACTCGATCCCTAGGTCAGCAAGTAGCCGATCAAGTCAATGGTTATTGGAATGGATCCGATATGCTGATCAGTTTTGAAGCTAAAGATCAATGATGGATTGAAAATCAT
The DNA here is from genome assembly GCF_000365185.1 of Nelumbo nucifera. The sequence goes on from NW_010729075.1 coordinate 7,696,439, forward strand.
GCTCCCAACAACACAATGCATCCGTGCATTGGAAATATCTCATGTAATTATTCATAAAGCTTAATTGATTTATCACTTCTTTTTTACCAAAACAAGGCAACACCATCAAATTTAAAATTATTCCACTCCCACAACGAATCCACATCTGCACGCCCCATTACGAGCTTTCACTACCTACAACCATGATCATAGAAAAATTCAACAACCTCCACCTCCAGTGAAAAATTAACACACCATTGTTTACAATAAATTCAACACATCACATAAGCTGTTTTATTTTTTCAAGCACTAGCGTGTTCATAATTCATTGGGGTCAGTAAATTGTTATGTACCAGGAGCCGCAACCTCATAATTCATTGGGGTCAATGAAATTTTGAAGAAGTACAGATTTGGCTAATGGAGATTTCTGATTTACATTGTAGAACTATAAACATTCAAAAGGATCGTAACCCACACTTTATGCACCAACACCCGCCCGTGAATTGGCATTTGATGAAGGGAAATTTGGCCCGACCTCGCAATCACCCGACACGTGGCAAATGCAAGCAACTCGGGGCAGCAGAGCGCCCAAAACGAGCACTGAAAGTAACGAAGTCCAAGCTCACTACTGAGCCTGAACTCCACCAGACCGGATTCTCTACTAGGAGCCCGAGCTCCCTACCAAGAACCCGAGCTCCCTACTGGGAGTCCGAGCTCCCTATTAAGAACCCGAGCTCCCTACTGAGAACCCGAGCTCCCTGCAAGGAGCCCGAA
>NW_010729075.1:7704351-7729541 GCF_000365185.1 Nelumbo nucifera
CCACCTGGTTCGCCAAGGCGTGAATAGAAGAGTTCACCTACCAAAGGGAAACAAGGGATCAAAGGAACGAATAGAAGAATAAAGGCCGAAGAACTCTAAAGAAGGGAGCACTTACCACCATGGCATGGGTAACGGCACGGCAGGCCACTTGGTGCAAAGGGAACTCGGTCCACGCCACGACTTCCTCGGGAAACATGGCCTCCTTACTCCATTGAAGAGCGTGAATAGGCGACAGCACACTCCTGAAGTCCCTCGGGGCCTCCATGAATTGGGCAATTTGTTTTTTAGTAAGTTTTAAAATATATGGATTTATATTATTAAAAGTATTAGACATAGATCTAATTAACAACATTCATTAATGAAAAAATAACTTAAATATGAGAGTTAATACCTTAAATACAAGAGTTAATGAAAGAGTATTAAATGAAATATAAAACATTAATTGAATTATATTTTTAACATGTATAATTAAAGATGAATTAAATAACAAATATAAACATTTTAGTCAAGAAAAATTCTACACCCTAATTCTTACCTTTTATAATATTATCGATATAGATATAGATTAGGATTAATTGAAGGTGAATTAAGCATTGGTGCAAGGCCTATGCACAGTTTATGATCGAATAGGGTGTTATTAGCGGTTGCACAACCCCTAATATATCTGGGGTTGTGCAAGACCACTACAGACTACAGTCAGCCAACCATAAGACCCTACACCCGCACATGAGAAACATCTCTCCATAGCTGAGCTCATGGGTGGTCAGCATCCTTCTACTCAGCAAATCCTAATTAAAGACGGGGAGAGTTTTCTCTTTGGGTCGGTGCAATCTGAGCCTGAATTGACCCAAGAGGCCAAGCTTTAATTTTGCACCGGGGTTTGTTTTTTCAATTCTACGAAACTGTTTGATGAAATCGAATTTGATGCACACGCCGTGTTCTCACATCCCTTTCCAGCCGTACGTTCAGAATATCTCATGAGATAGTTTCAAATGTACGGCTAAAAAAAGACTGTAAAAATGGTGTCAGCACAATTCTGTAAGCACTGAATCCGCCCTTCTGGTTGATACGTGTGGGATGAACCCGTTATGAGATGCAGGGTGGCGGCCGCGCGCATGCTCTAACCACGCGCCGCTTGAATTACTTTCTTTCATAAACAAATGATTCAGTTATAGGCTTTGTAGTAGCAATCATGACCGCGAGTAGCTGCACAATAAAGTGATCGTACCGACAGTACGGATAGTCTAACCCCAGTCTTACACGTGTCAATTGGGGCCACCCTGATTGTATGCTTCGCGAATCACTGAGCGGCGCTGTACCCTGAGCCCCACCTTCTTCAACATCGATTTCAATTTCAAGGCGAAAAAGCTAGTCCCACGCATTCGAATGCGCGACACCACTAACGGCAGACAGCCAGACACCACTAACGGGGATTAAGCCCATTCGCGCGTCCTCCGAATGCGCGAACGGTGCGCGGACAAAACGTGCCTGGACTGAAGCCGAATTCCACGCATTCATGCTTGCAGAAAGACACGTGACGCTTGATTAATACATTAGTGATTCATATATTCTTGAATTTTGAATCCACTTCTGTACATCTCTATTCTCAAGATGGCCCGGCATATGATGATGATGATTCGTCTCATATCCTGCGGTTCCCCTACTCTCCCTTTATGCCCTTGTAGGCCCCTCTTGAATAAAACAGCACGTGTTCTATTACGAGAGAATCTGGGCCCATCTCTGGTTTGGATTAATACATCCCATTCGTTACAACTTACAAGTGGTTTATCCTCTTATCCCTTTCTCTTTCAGGCCCTTGGTGACCATGGATTAGTGACACCCCCCGCCCCCCAACCAAATATCCTGGTTCAAACCGACCCTTAATTTAACCGGGTCGGGTTATCCATTATCATTCTTTTTTGGTAGGACCGTAGGAGTTCATTCATCATCAATTGAGCGCCCTGTGGGAGCCTCAAGTGCAGCGGTTTCTAGCTTTTCAACGTCACTCGGTATCTGCTACCCACACATTGTTCCCATACCTATCCATAGAGTATCACCACTATGTATTGGAAACATCTTGCATGAATAACAAGTTAGATATTCCCAACGCACAGCTATAATGTTTGGTGAATAGAAATGTGAAAACAGCTCATGAATAGCAGATCCAAGCCCATTTAACCTAACACATGAACAGCAAGCTATGCTTGGTGAAAAAGCTAATTAAACATTCAGCTAAATTTGATGATGTTGATTTGAAGCATTCTAAATAATCTAATCTAATGAAGCTGAAACGGATAGGTCAAAATATGGCTGACCAGTAATAGATTTTGGCTCTCTCAATTCTTTTCAACAAACATAATTTACAATTAAACTTATTCATGATCAGGTTCGAACTTGACTTTTATTAAAATTCTAATGGAAGCCCAAATCTGCAGTGTAAACTTAAACTCGAAGCTCGGCCCATAAATAAGTCTACTTACAACTATAGGCTATCCGCATAGGGCCCACCTTGGAAACCCAAAAGCCGTTGGCTCATTTGAATCATTATCCACTACAACTAAAATTCATCTCAACCCCCGCAAACGCATCTTTAGCAGTAAGAACTCTGGCAGTCTGGCCCCGCTTTACTTTTTAGACTGGCGGGGTTTGCCTTGCCACTCGCCACTCCAGTGGTGACTGATACTAATCAGCATTCAGCAGTGTCCAAGTTTCTGAAACCAATTTGACTAAAATGCCCTTTATACTTAGAAAAACAAGAATCAAAGAGTCTTTACATACAAGATCGGTAAAAGACCGGACCATGTGATGGATTGGATGCTATGTTATGATCCCACCAAATGAGCCACTAGGGTGGGACCTACTCGGTGGCCCAATTTTTATTTTATTCTCTTCGACTGACTGATTGATTTTGATTTACAACACAATCTAAAAGAAGAGAATAAACTCAACGGCTGCGATTATCTTATCATTTTGAGTTCGACATCCAAAGAAATCTCCAGTGGGCCCGGTGCCTCGTGTGTGCGGGTTAATGTCGTCCTTATTGGTTCGTTGAAGGATTCTGTTCCCGTAAATGCTCATTATGCGATCCACCATAAAGTAGAGGGCAGAATCGTAATTGTAGTTCCCAAAGGACGGTTTCTGATTCCGAAGATGATACGATACGCAGTAAGTGGAATCAGCGCTTTACTGTATGACATTTCTGCCGTTGAGAATTCACAAAGACAGCACCTCATCATCTCGTCTTTCTTTAATTCAAGCTAAGGGAGGAGGGTTAAGCGGATCGCTCATTCGAGGACCTTTACGTCAATTGATCTAGAAGATGTACAAAATACGAAGGGTACTTTAGTCAATAAAACATCCCATTGTTTTCAGTAGGAAATTGGGATTGGGCCGGAAATACCTTGGTTTTGGGGATGTCTTATTTGTCCCGTCAGATTGGAATCCTCCAACAGTCCCCCGCTATCTCGAACATCTATATAACCACCTCCTCACACTCTTCTCCTACGCTTTCCGCTCGTCTCCTCCCTCTCCCTTTCTGTTGGGATACGCTGCACCCCTATTCCAGCGCCACCCACAATCCCCTGAAACCACCAAATCTTCACCATTTCTCTTCGTTTCTAAATCTCCCTTACCCACAAACCACGAAGATGTCGTCGGAAAACCACCTTCTGTTCCTCCCGCAAGCTTCTCATTCTTCTGTTCTAAACTTTGAAGTAGCGACCTGTGTTTTGCTCCTTGCCATCGTGTTTTCTTTCTGGCTCGCACCAGGCGGTCTTGCTTGGGCTCTTTCCAAGGCCAAGTCCCGAATAGCAATACCAGGACCATCTGGTTTTCCTCTCGTGGGTCTACTGTTTGCCTTCACAGGCTCAACGACCCATCGAGTTCTTGCTAAGCTTGCACAATGCCTCAATGCCAAACCACTTATGGCCTTCTCCGTTGGATTCACTCGTTTCATCATCTCTAGCCACCCGGAAACAGCTAAGGAAATTCTGAACAGCTCTGCTTTCGCCGACAGGCCAGTGAAGGAATCGGCCTACGAGCTTCTCTTCCACCGGGCAATGGGTTTTGCTCCGTACGGTGAGTACTGGAGAAATTTGAGGAGGATCTCGGCTACCCATATGTTCAGTCCAAAGAGGATCGCTGGTTTCGGGTCTTTTAGGAGGGAAATCGGTTCGAGAATAGTGGAGGAGATACGGGATATGATGGTGAAGAACGGGATGGTTGAGGTGAAGAAAGTGTTGCATTTTGGTTCTCTGAACAATGTGATGATGAGTGTTTTTGGGAGGACTTATGACTTCAAGGAAGGTGGAGATGGGTTTGAGCTTGAAGGGTTGGTTAGTGAAGGGTACGAGTTGCTCGGGATTTTTAACTGGAGTGATCACTTTCCTGTGCTGGGTTTGTTGGACTTGCAGGGCGTAAGGAAGAGATGCAGAAGGTTGGTTACTAAGGTCAATGCTTTTGTTAAGAACATCATAGAGGAACATAGGAGGAGGAGGGTTAACGGAGCTCTAGACGACGAAAGTGACAGAAATTTCGTCGACGTCTTGCTTGATTTGGAGAAAGAAGACAGGCTCAATGACTCTGACATGATTGCCGTTCTCTGGGTAAGATGTTACTAATTTCGTTTTTTCCTTTGATTTCGTATGATCACTCTGATTTACTATCATCTGTAATGTTTTTATCCTCATTTGGCTCTTGTTTCATGATCAAGCTATTTCGTGCATGAATCAGGATTTTAATACATATTTTTGATTTCATTATCCTGGGCATCAACAAGAGATTTCAGTTGTTTTCGTTTCAGAGCTAGGACTTGAATCTGTTTTCTAGTATTCTTTATTCATTTGATTGAAATGGTTAGTTAGGAAATTCCTTGTTCACGTTGCTTTATTAAATTATTGGAACAGTATACGGCAATAAGGTGATCGTTCATTTGAATATCTTTCAGGAAATGATATTCAGAGGGACTGATACAGTAGCAATTCTCCTGGAGTGGATTTTAGCACGAATGTTAATGCACCCAGATATCCAAGCCAAAGCCCAATCAGAGATCGATGCTGTTGTGGGAGCCACCCGATCCGTTTCAGATTCTGATCTTCCTAACCTGCCTTACCTCCAAGCCATAGTGAAGGAATCTCTCAGGATGCACCCTCCAGGTCCCCTCCTCTCCTGGGCCCGGCTCGCCGTCCACGATGTCCACATCGGTGAGTTTTTCATCCCCGCAGGAACAACAGCCATGGTGAATATGTGGGCAATAACCCACGACGAAGGAATCTGGTCGGAGCCGGCTGAGTTCAAGCCCGAGAGGTTTATGAAGGAAGAAGTGAGCATTATGGGGTCTGACTTGAGGTTGGCTCCCTTCGGCTCCGGGAGGAGGGTCTGTCCCGGCAAGGCTATGGGATTGGCTACTGTTCAACTCTGGCTTGCTCAGTTGCTTCAGAGCTTCAAATGGGCTCCTTCTGATAATGGGGTCGATCTGTCAGAGTGCTTGAAGCTTTCTCTTGAAATGAAGAACCCATTGGTCTGTGTAGCTGTGTCAAGGCTTGCTTGAAAGATGGTGTGGAGTGGTTTCTGCTATGAAGAATGAAGGAATGAATGGCTGGCCCAATTTGGTGGATTCACATAAACAGTTTTAGGGTAGATAATTAGGCTAGCACAACTTAGAGAGCCTTAGTTTGGGTTATGATGCTTTTAGGGTTTTTAAGTAGTTGGAGTACCAGCTGTCTTTTTCCTGTTCTTTTTTGTGAGGAAGATGGTTTTTTAACGGTTGAACTGTTGGTTCATCAGTTGTATACTGCTGCACTGGTCTGTGTTCATATTCTGAAATTCTATGTGATGTATCCTGCTTTTCATATGATATAAATAGGAAAAATTATATTCAGAGCTAGCAGTTTGCACAATGTTCTGTTAGGAATGGGCTGCCCTATCTTGGGTTGTCTGATTTTTCCTCTATTTTCTGTGGATCTTTTGCAATTGGCACTGTGAATTTTCATTTTGCCTTGATAATTGAAATGGGTCCCTTTTCTTGGGTGGCATTTCTATCTTCAGAGACCATAGTGGATGTTAGGTCATCTTATTCGCCTGTATTAAATTTTGAGAAAATGACTTGGTAACAACAAATTAAAGGGGTGGTGTAATTGGCCCTTTAGAAGGCAAACTGGGGAATAGATCTTGGTGAACTTGTTTGTTGTCTCCTCTCTTTTTCTTCTTTTTGTTTTGTTCACTTAACTTTGTAATCACGTAATTATCAAATGAAAAGTTGGAATAATGTGTCAAATTAGTTTCCATTTCATGCTCAACTTGGAAATGGACTAGTAAGCTTTATGCATGTTTAAAATCTTTCTGGTTTAGCCCACTAGTTTCCCAGTTTCCATCCAGCTTTAAGCTCACAACCCCTTCACCTCCATATGAGAGAGAGAGAGAGCTTTGGAATCCCAACTGATATGGGTATTAATTCAGTTTTATACGGTATAAGTAATGCAATGTATATATATATATATAGATACACCATATGAAAGAGAGAGAGAGAGAGACAGACAGAGAGAGAAAACTTTGGAATCCCAACTGATATGGTATTAATTCAGTTTATACGGTATAAGTAATGCAATAATGTATATAAATTCAGAGGAATGCTCTTTTGAGCAATGTGGGTCCTAGATTTGTATTGTGGGATTAGTACAGGCTCCTTTATCCCTAGACCAAAGAAAGCAAAGAATAGAAAGCCCCCTCCATCCTTCATCCACATTCACAACTCTCATCCATTGGCTACCTCTTTATGCTCGCATGCTTTGTGCTTCTTTATCTTTTCCATACCCTTCGAATGAAAACATGGTTATTAATTTATCAAATGAAATGGGATTCCTTAGGGTTTTTTTTTTAATTGATTATCTTTTTTAACCCTCTTAAGTGTTCTTTCGATTTCCACTTTAGGGTACAATCACCAAATGATTGAAGAATAAGAACTCAAGCCCGACTATGATATGGTTCAGCTCTTTTGTGGGGATCCAAATCCTTAGCAGAATATATTGTTGGAAGAGCTTTACCCTTAAAAGCTCTCCTCCTTTTCTTTCTTTTCCTTCATAAAGGAATGCACATAGGTGTTGAATATCCAAACTGCACTATTTTTTTATGTCCAAATATGTGCAACTTGTCTCGTTTCCTCTTTTCACTGATTCTTCTTCGCATCCTCTCTAATATTCTTTGGCTGGCTTACGTCATCAATTTCCATTTACCAATTACCCACATCCACAGGGAGATATATAGCTGATCACCCAGTTTTGGTAGACTTGGTCCATTATTAGTTCTTATATGCATGCAATCTGGGGCATGCTTTCCATCAGATTTCTCTGATGCAAAACGTTGAACCAATCAAATCTACCAAACCAGTTTCAGTTGCATCTGGTTTGGTAAAAGTAGGACGCATTTTTGGTCTGAGAGTGATAAGCTGGATATTTCTTTTGCATGGAGATGATCATGACATCTGCAAGTAACACGAAAAAGTAAAAAGCTTAAAAAGAAATATCTAGGGAATCTATGGTATTCCTTAACCATTATTTGTGCTTCAAATCTAGAGAATGCAGGTGGTCTCAATTCCACTGAGAACCAATTAGGGCTTCAAAGGGAAATCTCAATCTTTCCTCTTCTCTTTCAAGTTTTCACTTTTTTCCAATGGAGGGCAGTAATGGTCATGAGAATGATGTTAGGGATGGGATTAGTTTCAAAAAAGTGTAGAGTCAATGTTCTAAAAATCGGTAAATATAGTATGTAGCATGTGTACCTTCATAAACCTCAAGTTGCAATATGTTTCTTGGGTGGGTGAATCTTTTCACCTCTGTAGAGATGAAAATCCATGGATGTTAAGTTCTTTTTTTTTCGATTTTTTCTTCTGTCATTCTATATAAATATAATTTTATTATTTTCTCCTTTTATCTTTGGGTGCGATCATACCAGCACTAATACCAGTTTGGATTTCCTCCTAACAAATAGGGGAGATGTTCCCATTGTGCGGCTGCAACAAGCATTGAAGTGGGTGTGAGGAGGCAATCCGAATTCCACTAATATATTTGTTCTTATGAGAAGTCTGAAGTTAAACGTACTTGGGCGAGAGTAATAATAGTATGTATAACCTCTTAAAAAAAATCCACCTTTTAAAAATAATTCTATATTTTTTTTTTAATTTATTGAGTCATACTAATATCTATTTTGTTGCATCATTTCCAAAAAAAAAATAGTTTTTATTTCTAATAGGTGTGGAATATCCTTCAAATATCTAATCCATTCTCTTAAATTATCACTAGCTGAGCTTTCGTAGACCCTCTCAACAGAATTGGATCTGACTTCTGAGGACGTTAACCATCCTTAGACTAACTTGGGGCCAGGGGCAGCTCAGCAGTTACATTCCGGAAGAAGATTTTAATCCAATAGGGACGAGAAGTGCTTATTCATGTGCAATGCTGACGTAGTAGCTGACTAAGCATACACTACACTGGATGAAGCAATTCAGAGGACGTTGAACGAGTCCAACCAATGAGCTAAATATAATTTTAGTTAAGCCAACTAGCCAAAGTCACATTAAACAATAGCAAAACCCACCACACCAATAAGTTGTTCCGTGGTGAGCTGATTTGGATTAGCAAACTGAGGGATTAATAAAGAATATATGAACCAGAGGTGCAATTATATGAAGCCTTAGGTGCGCCTGCTCATCCCTAGAGCCAGGAACCTTGCCTATAGAAATCTAGAATAAATATGTGAAGGAGAAGAGGACACCTTTTAGCTTCCCTTTACCTTACAGAATTGATTAATATATCAAACAAAGCAACAGGGGCATCTCAGAAGATCATAATGGAGCAAGCCTGATTCAATTGGAAAGATGAATGGGGAAAAAAATAATAATTCAGGAAGAACACTCTACATCTATCTCGAATGGTTATGGAGAATGGAGGATGATTTGGTGATCATGACTGGTCATAGATTCTTCTGTTGTTGGATTCTTCCCCAACACTTCCAGACTGTTTGAAAATCCAAAATGTCCCCTTCTTCATAAAGACCATTCATGAAATGTAGTGGCCTACTCCCTACTGCTATTTTATCTAAACCCACCAATGTGGGTCTTCTTCCCACAGCTGATTCAGCCCAGTTGGATGGTCATCACAATATATCTTCTTATGTGACCCTCTTTTGAATGGGTCAGTCAGATAAAATATTCAATCATACTTTGTGCACTTTGTGACGATGATGGTGATGATATGGTGATGTTAATGATGACAACAACTAGAGTAACAGACTACAAAGATGTGTAACTAGTTTAGTATTACCAAGGGTACAGCCCAGAGGGAAGAGGGAAGACTCTCAAGTGTTGAGACCTCAATGCCCTACCACACTAAGGCTGCATTTGGCATTCCTTATTTTAAGGACTTATATCCTTTTTGCAGTTAAAATCTTATTTTAAGGACTTATATCTTTTTTGCAGTTAAAAATTCAATATTTTARCTGCAAAAAAGAGATAAATCCTTAAAATAAGGAATGCCAAATGCAACCTAACGTGGGTTCCACTTCCATCTAACAGAGGACATATGCCACAATCAACATGATTAGATGATTATTTATGGGTCATGCGGATATCATTGCATAAGTTCTTTGGGTAGGTGAGCCACAACAGTGACGCCTTTATGTGCCAAGGTTGCCACCATGAATCATCATCTATTCGCCACCATGAAGCACTTGTGCTACAAATAATGTAGTCGGCCCATCTTGCACTTGGCCCAACCCCATCTTTTGCACCAGTTGATCTTAAATTTTGGGCCTTATAGTGGGTCTTTGTTTGGAAAATAGAGCCTTATCCCAGTTCTTGTTGGGTTTATATTGGGTTGGGCTGGAGCTCATGTTAAGATTAATGACAGGGTGAAAAATATGAAGTCAGGTTTGGTTTAGGGTTGAGGCTTTGGGAAATCCCATCTAACTCAACGTGATATGTCTATTCATATCTGCATTTATAAACATCTGTATCCATGTACATTTATAAATATATTTGCATTTAGGGGAGCCCTGGTTGAGAACTTGATTAAATTTGAATGGGCTTGGTGGGCCTGATTTTATGTAAATCCTTCAAATCGGGAACCCAATTTAAAGAAGAAGTGAGAACATTTTCACAAGTAGAAACTACCAGGAGCGGTCCTACGATTTTTTATTGAGGGGGCCAAAACCTAGAAAACATGGATAGAGAGAGCCAAAAGTTAGGAAACATTGGTAAAGGGGCTAAAATATAAGTGGAACTTAAATAGATTTTATGAGAATTTTGAAGGCATAGGGGGATGCCTGGCTCCGCCCCTGGAAACTACTAGAAGGTATTGCAACCTTGTTTAATTACTATGGTATGTTTGGTACCATTGTAGTTTCTAGCTGAAACCCTGACACATCAGCACCACTTAGGCATTTTGAATTGCAATGGAAATTTTTTATTGGCTTGAGACTGTTTTAACTACAAATTGTCAAAAAACATTTTGTCTGAAAATAACGAGGGGAAGTTGGAGGAAACGTCAAATTGAGGTTTCCCCCAACAGCCATTGCGTCTCACAATGTTTTAGCTGATATGGCACTTACCTGTCATCCAATGTGACATGGTAATGAATTGATACAGTGCATCACGTATCATACAACACTTCAACGTGATCAGTGTTACACCGGAGAAAAATAAGATCTGATGAAATCCTGCATTTGGGAAATTCCTGTCAATTAGATTGGCATAACAGTAATTGGAAGTGTGATTGGTGTTACATAGAATTAAAATGTTTATTTTAAACACTTCAATGTAAAATAGGACATACCAAACACATATCTACTATAAATGCGGCCTAGTCAGCATTGCTGTTGAGACTATAAACATTAAGGCTTTGTTCGCTTTTCAGTAAGTTATTTACCCGGATAAATGCTATTACTTGGGTAACCGGGTAAGTGCATTTACCCATATTCTTTTATTCCTCAATAAATAAAGCAATTACCATTTTAGCCATAAAAATTCGTTATTACAAGGGACATTTTTGTCCCGTTCAAGTGTTGACAACTTTTCCCCAAGTGGGAAAGTTATTTACCCACTTAGGATAGGAAAATTAACTTTCCTTGATCCCCACATAAATCTAAAAAAAGAATATACGATTTTTGGTCAATGGGAATGAATGCCCCTAAGCATTAACCAAACAAGTTTCTCATCTAACCATTGAAATTTGCACCACCCACACTACTCAAAAACATTTTAGACATTTCAGAGTGAAATGGCAATGATACCAAACACAACCTACGTTTCCATGTCTAATTAGGGATCACAAGAAAGAACCTTCCTTGCAGCAGATGTGGACGAGATTTTACCAGGGTAACATCTTTTTGAGCTATCTTAACATTAGCCTTGATTGTTGAACACTCGAACTTACCTAACCTCAGTAGTGTGTCTGTAATGCACTTAGTCCTAAAGCATGTGTGCAATGACGTACATGTACATATTTGCACTATCTTTATATGGATCAAGCAGCCTGTCTTCAGTTTTAATAACTCGAGTTTGGATTGGATTTGAGCAGTCCATAGTGAGAAAACCGGGGCTTTCAATTTAGGGGCTGTTTGGGAGATCTTCAGCTTTTTTTGAACTGCTCTCATTGAGCCACTTTGAAAAAGCTAGTAAAACTAGCATCACTGGAGAAAGTCGTTTCTTAGCAGAATTAAAACATATTTGGGCTTTCTGACACTAATGCATTGGTGGTGCAAAAGCATGGAGCGCAAATGAATTTCATGCAAATTCTGATTTATTTAATTTTGTTTTAAATTTCATTTTCTTTTGTTTGTTTGCAATGCAGATGAAATAAAAAATAACCTAAAGCAAAGTACAGTAATACCCGGAGCAAAAGTGAACCAAAAATTACACTTTTAATTTGTATACAATCTCATTTGTACTAGTACAAGTGGATGGGGAATGCAAATGAGAATTTTGCAAAATTGCTTTATTTTTGCTTCTGGTTTTACTTTATTCTGCTTAAGTTTTTATCTTACTTTGTTTGCATTCAAACAAACAAAATAATGTGAAACCTATAACAAAACTAAACCAAAATTGGACTCCAACTCATTTGCACTCCCATAATTTTGCACCGAAGCAAATGAATTTGAACTACAAACAAAATAAGCCCAAGTGGGAGACCGGAGAAACAGTTATAGGCACATTTTGGGAAATGCTGGGCATTCGGGGATTGCTTCCTATATGATTATAGTTTTCTGGTTATTATCCTATCTACCAAAAAAGTACATACTTCATTTGTTCATAAAATTTGGTTGTCTAAATTTGGCAGTTTGGGCTGTCAACTGGGATGGTCTTGAGTGGCAAATTGGCAATGGGCTCCAGGGCCAACTCTAACTTTGCAATGTTTGAGTCCAAATATGGAGTTTGGATCTCCTACCCACAATGATTCTACCCATACCTACCCACAGGACACTACAACTGTACATTGGGACTTAGAGTAATCCAGGCCATTTATTTGAGTCCAGACTTCCTATTCACAACCACTCTACCCACACCTATTCACATAACATCTCAGCCACACATGGAGAATATGTCATCCTCTTGCATGTTATTATGYACAGAAGATGTTCTTAATGCACGGAGATAGTGTTTTGTGGATAGGCATGGATAGAATTCTTGTAAGTAAGATATCCCCAGTCCATTTATTTTGGACTCTAATAATAGGTTGATATTAGTTATCGCCTGCGGTTTGGTTCTAGGGTTTTGACAGAGCAATCACAATTTCAATAATCCAAATTATATCATATTTTATATGCTTGGCATTTAGGATCTAGATTCTAAAACAATAATGCAAGAGAATTGGAATTATGAAGCTCACGTTCTGAATATTCAACTACATTTTGAATTTGAACCAAATTGATTTGGTGCTAAAGCTATATTTGGTTTGAAGGAAAAAGTAGGGAAAGGAAAGGAAATGAAACCTTTACAAATCTTATATAAGTTTTTCTGCATTTTCCTTCCTTTCTCTACTTTTTCTTTCAAACCAAACATGGCCTAATTGAAATCCAATTCCAGGCAGCTTCATAAAATGGTCTTATAGAAAATAAAGAGATCCACCAAGTTAATTTATCTATAATTCCAAATTTCTTTTCCATCTTCCATATTTTTATTTTTTGGGCTCTACTGTTTTTTTGCATGTAAAATTAAGGAAAATAGTTTTTTTTTTGGGAAACCAAAAAAAGAAAAAGCTACTTTTCTAGTATCTGTTTGCATCTATAATTAGCCCTCTTGGTTCAAATCTGATGACACTTTTTTTTTTGTTAAAAAAAAAGCACCCAGAAAATTAAGAAATTCATCAATCAATATGCACCCTTTCTGATTCACTTTTGTATTCATAAAAGTTAAACAAAAGTACTTCCCTTGTCTTTTCTTGAACCCTACATTAGTATAACAAAATGGCAAAGCATGTTTTATTTAACATTTTAACTGACCCCATATAAGTGCCTGTTTGGAGGGGTTGAAGCACAACGGCTTCTGGCTTTCCAAGGTAGGCCGACATGGACTGCCTACTTGGTAACGACTCATCTCATGTAAATTTTGTTTGGTGAAAGATCCAAATTCAAAACAACAAAATCAACGGTCAGTCAACCATTTGAAGCCTCTCCATTCAACTTCTTTAAATAGCTTATCCGGATAATTCGGATTAGTTGAATGTGATGGTTGTTCAGCCGGTTGTGAAATAAATGATAATGTTCTATGCTAGTAATAAATTTATGGGCTCCACTATGAAAGGTGTAGGTTCCATGTATTTTATTATTGGCGTGGAACATTATCATTTGTTTCACATTGGGATGCAAATGGATCATATGGGATTTGAATCAGGGTATATTTAAATCCGATCCAAAATATTGTAGGTCTTATGTGATCAAGTCTCATAAGTACCAATTTGAATTTGAATCCAATCAAGATGCCAGATATCTGAATTTGATCCAATTTGAATTATTTTTTAAAAATTAATAAATTATTAAAAGGAAAAAAATATAATTATTTAAATAAAGAAAAACAAAATATATAAATATTTTTTCAACCATTTTCATCAATATATATACATGTTTTTATAAAAATAATTAATATAAAAATTTACAAAAATACAATATAAATAAAACATATACATATATATTATATGTAAATAAATACATAATATAAATCCGAATCTGGTTCGAGTTTTTTTTAATCGGATCCGATTATCCGATCCGAAAATCTGAATCAGGGGATACCCAAATCCAACAATAGGATTGGATTTGATTGGATGATGATCTAATCCATTTGCACCCCCTGATTCCACAACCCGCTGAACAGCCATCACATTCAGCATCCTTGCTCTTACCAGAAATGCTTAAAATCAATTGAACTTTTGCTCGGCCCTCTCAAATAGGCCCTAAATGGCATAAAGCATGAATGACAATGATTCAAATGGCATAAAAGCTAAAAAGCCAACCTTCACGGGGTTGGAGGAGTGTCCTAAAGGGGAGGAAAGTTCTAGAAAAAGGCATTTGCTGGAAAGTGGGTAATGGAACCAATATTAAAGTCTGGAAGGATTATGGATCCCAAACATAAGTGGTTTCAAATTAATGGGCTCAGGGCATCAAAGCAGTGAGAACTTAAGGGAAGCTGATCTAATAAACCATACAAGTGGAAGCTGGAATGATGAAATGATAAATTCTACCATACTTGCTGGTTTTACCCAAAAAATTTTAGACATTGAGATCCCCCCAAACCCTTGGGATGACAAATTAATGTGGCTAGGCAGCAAAAATGGGAAATTCACAGTTAGATCAACACATTTCTTAGCTAAACAAATGCAAGAAGAAAACCCAATAGTTCCTGAAGACTCCACTCCAAATAAAAAATTATGGAATTTGGTGTGGAGACTTCCATCAGAACCAAAAATTAAACATTTTCTCTGGAGATGCTATGTAAATGGTTTAGCTGTTAAAGAAAATCTTGCAAAAAGGGGTTTAAGAGATTCAAATATTTGTGAAAGATGTGGAAAAGAAACAAAAACAATTACTCATGCTCTACTCCTTTGTGATAAATCAATATGCATTTGGTTGGGGTTTGGTGTCGGTATTAATCCAAACTATAATCGAAACTTTCCGAGCTTTAAGGATTGGTTAGTGCATATCTTCCTTAGTCTGGGAAAGACTCATCTGGAAAAATTAGCAGACATTGCTCATGTTTTATGGAACATTTGGAAAGAAACAAATTTGTTTTTATTTTGAAAATGAAAATCCAAATCCCTTTGTTGTATCTCTCAAATTTGCAGGTTAATAGTGGAGAGATCTCATCTCTGGCAGCAAAGAACAGAAAGTTCTTCCAAGACTAGTCAGAGCAAAAAAGGATGTTTTTTGGACTCCACCAGATCAGAGCCGCATGAAAGTTAATATTGATAGTAGTTTTTTGGAATCTTCTAGACGGGCTTCTTTTGGCTTCATTATCAGAGACCATTTGGGATGTTGCTGGGGTGCGGGTTTTGGGAAATCAAAAGTTTTGTCTCCACTGAAATCAGAAGCTCAAGCTCTTATGAAGGCGGTTAGTTTTGAAGATAAAATGAACAAATTAAATCTCATCTTTGAATCCAATTGCAAATATTTAGTTGATTGGATAAATGATGCTAATGGCCGTGAAGACCTAGAAATCCTCTTTTGTTGCAGGGATATAAAAGAAATTACTTGTAGAAGAAAATTCACAGTTCAATTCTGTCTGAGAGAAACTAACCAAGCAGTGCATACAGTGGCCAGATATGGTTTTTCAAGAGTTTTTTAATCTAGTCTTACTAGCCCATTGTGTCTCTCCAATATAGGTTTATTTCTGGACCTTTGTTTGTGGTTGTTTGTGTTTTTTTTTTCTGTATTCCTTTATGCCTGTCTCAGTTTCTTGTAGTGTTTGGTTTTTCTTGAATGAAATGATTATCAGTTTCTAAAAAAAAAAAAAAGTAATTGAAACTGAAAATATTGGTTTTGAGCCATAATAGTTATTTTGATATGCATGGTTATGGATGTTTCTAGAACTGCACAGAACCACAATCACTATTCTATTCGTGGTTCCTTTTTTGGACTCAACACATTGTAAGTTTTTTGTGCGACTCAAATGTATAAAATCAATTCATATTATAATATTTGTGTTTAGAAAATCAAATCAGACTGGTTGGTCAAATCGGTTGAACCGTGATTAGACCCCAGATGATTCAATCACACCCAAATGGAGCTCATAAGAAATTGGTCGAACCAAATGATTGATTGGTTTAGCTGAAAGAAACGGCCGGCCCCGATTTTATACAGCACCCAAGTCATTTTATGAGGGAATTTTTCAAAATGTTATTAGTAAGACTTGAAGTCACGACTTCTTATTTATATATATTTTTGTGTTGTTTATTTATATATATTCTTGTGTTGTGACCATTAACCCACCACTTTGTTTCATTCATTTATGCGTATTTAATGTATATACTTCTTTAATAAATTTGCATTTTAAAGAAAATGAGAGTTAAGAGGCTTGGACCTTGATCATTTGCTTAAAAATTAATTAACCATTTATACATCACACTTAAGTGTGATATTCTTTGTTACCACTTTTATGATGCCGTTTGATTGGGTACAAGTTTTTTTGGTGTCATGTCTTGTTAACATCATAGTCAAACCCATCCAAAAAATAAGGATTTTGATGGAACTATGGTTTATTTGTCCTAAAGCCAACAACAAAATGAAAATTCCTTACAAAATTTTGGTTGTATTTGTGAACCAAATGAAACACAAACATGCCCATAAGAAGAACACCTCTAGCCTGCAGGATTTATGACTTTTTAATTGTGTTAATACACCAAACATTTTTACCAAAAAAAAATATGGCATTTGGATTTTTAACTTTTATGCTTCATGGGGTACACAACCCTCCAGCCCTAGCCTGTTGGCAATGGGATTTCACCTTCATTAGAGGGGACTTGTGCAATGCATGGAGTTTTCAAGGGAAAGTGAAACAATAGAAACTAAAAACTATTATAAGGAATGAATGAAATGTTCCTTAAAATAATTAATCTTTATTTTAATAATTTATTGTAAAAATAATTTAGTAACTTGGATTGATTATATTAATAATTTTTAACAAAAATAATAAATTACTAGTAATTACTTAATAAAATAATTATTTTCATATTATCTATTAGTGTTTTATTCTATTTATTTTACCTTATTGATGATTAAATGTTATACTTTTTAAATATTACTTAAATATGAGTAAATATATAAAATTAGGTTGTAATCATAATTAAATTAATTTATAGATTGATTTTCTTAGTCATAATTAAATTAATTAATCTAAGTCCAATCTCAAGGTCTTGGGTTGACCCTCAACCTTTAGGCTGTGTTTGGTTGCAATGCAATTTTATCTGTACTAGTACAAATGTATGAAAGTGCAAATGTAAAAAATTGTAATTATTGTTTAATTTTGTTTTAGATTTTACTTTATTCTTCTTCATGTCTTAATTTACTTCATTTGTACTGCAATCAAACAAAATGAGCTAAAATTTGAAACAAAAATAGGTTAGAATTTACAGTCAAATCATTTGCACTGCCATAGTTTTGCATCAATGCAAATTTATTTGCATTGCAACCAAACACATCCTTAGGCTTATTTTGGGAGCACAAATACAAATATGTAAAGTGCAAAACCTTGCATTTTTTATGTATTTGCACTGTGCATATTTGTACTTGTACTCTTTTCAAACTGGCCTTAGTATTTAATTTTATTTATTTTACTCTATTAATGAATAAATGTTACAATTTTTTATAAATATTAGTAAATATATAAAATGTTACAATATTAGTAAATATATAAAATTAGGTTATAGTCATAATTAAATCAATCTAAGCGCGAAATCGAGGTTTAAGACTTTGGTTGCTTGGGTTGATCCTCGACCTGACCCAACATGTCCAATTTGCACCTCTAAGAGCAATGTGACATTTGTAACTAGATTGAACCAAACTGAATACAACCGTGCATAAGGCTGCAACTTGGGCTAAGCATTTGTTAAATTTGGTCCTGGCCTAAAACAATAGGCTTTATGTTATGTAAAATGTAAAATTTTTAAATCAGATACCCAACTTGCACCTCTACTTATGCATGCATTATTTTTGGGGTTTAAACTATTTTTTAGATAAAAATATTAGTGTTGAAGCTGAATGAGCTATGGGGGATGAACTATCCCCATTGTGTAGCCCACTGACTCCCCCCTCCCCCTCCCAAATAAAAATAAATAAATAAATATATTGGGCCAGGTTTTAATAATGTGTTAAGAATTTTTAAGGTTGCATATTGTAGCTCGTCCCACACCCTAAGCATAATAATATTTTGTCCAGGCCCGGGATAGGGACAAGATTTTTTGTGTTAATTATAAAAACTATGATTTTATTACAAATTGAATGTTTTATTTAATTTGAGTTTATCATAAAAATTATAACTACATATTAATATAAATTTTGTTATTTAACTATTTGATAATAATATTTGCCATATATGTATATAACTTGTAGGTCAAGCTTAGGGGTTACTTAGCTTAGGTCCTACCCACTAAGGCTGCTAATGGATTCCAAAAGTTTGACACCCAATTTGATTTTGAATCTGATTATCCCAAATTTGGATGTTAGAACTTGTATCCGATTAATAAGAGGGTTAGATGTGGATTTAATCCCATCTGGCTCAATTAAAAGAATTATTATTTTATGCATATATGTAGTATAATTATGTAAACATGTAAATATTATGTATAATTATATAAAGCATATGATTGATAAATTTAATGTTTTGTATTTATATACATTTGTTATAGGTATATATTTAAAAAAAGAACTAGTTTTCTAAGATGGTTGTGGATTAAATCCAAATCTGATCCAAAAATCTAACATAATAATAAGATGCGGATGTGAATATAGAGATTTCATAATCGAATGCAGATGCATTTGGATCCAATCTAAATCCAATATATTTATAACTCTATTGCCTTGCATTATGTGTGGGCTTGGTGTAAACTTGACCTAGACCTACTTTAGAAGAAAATAGTTGCTTGAACTAGGAAATTTGTAGGTCTAGCTGGGTTGGGCTAAGTTACAGACGATCATCCCTAAGTAGAACGAGTCTTATGACATTTATAATTGGGCCATTATTAGTTTTATTATTTTAATTAATTTTTATATTTTTACATAGAGTAAATGGTTTAGCTATTTTTAAATAGAACTTAAATGTATTTTAATTTTTAATTTATGAACTATTAATTTTATTAATTTTTAATAGCTGCTTCATAAAAAACTTGTTAAAATTCAATAGTTTTTTTTTTTTAAATTTTAGTTATTAGATTTCAAATTACAATTTCTTGATAAATAACAAATTGAATAGAATTTGAATATGAAAGAAATGAGTGGAATTTGGATGAGATTAATATTTTCTCTCCCACTCACTTTCACTCTTTCATTATTTTTAGGTGATTTAACCAATTATGATGTTTTTATTAACTAATTTTTAATAGTTATTTATTTATAGGCTGATCTAGGCTCACATTGGTCTTGAAGTATTAGGCCCAAGCTTAGTCCTGAAATTTGTGGGCCTGATGCGGGCATGGGCTCGAGCTGAATTGAAATGATCACCCCTAAGCAAATTGCTTTTGGTTTGTTATAATAATGAAGAGACAAGAAAGAATAAAAAATAAAAATAAAAAATGAAAAATGAAAAAAACAAAAAAAGGAAAAATAATTGATGAACTTTAACCAATTTAATGGAGTAATTTAGAAGAAAGAGAATTAGTGGAGTGAAATTATTAGAAGAGATAGAGAGTTAATGAAATGGTTAACGAGGAGAGATAATCAAAGGAGTTAACGAGACTATGAGAGAAAGAGAATAGAGAGTTGATGATGAATTTAAAGAAGTTGATTTATTTGGTTCAATTTAAAAAAAAATCAAAAAATAAATATACATAGAAAGATGATGACATTAGGGATGTCACTGGGTTGGGTTAAATAGTAAACCCGGCTTGAACCGACCGTATAGGGTTGTGTTAGGGTTTTGATTATTCAACCTGAGTCAGGCTCGGGTTTTGGCTGGCCCGTTCACCGGGTCATGATACCCTGCATATATACAATGTATTCTTGTAACTTTTTGACTTATAATTCTATAGCTTTAAAGTTTAAGATTTATTTACATATTGGTTTTGATTTTTTTTTCTTTTTTTTTTTAATGAGAAAAGTGACATCTTAAATTCTATAAAACAATTTCCAAACTTAAATTAATGGATTTTAGGCCTTTAAAATGTATTAAAAAAATACAATTGAAATGCCATGGTGTGACGGTTCAGTACAGGCTTAGCTTTGCCTACGCTTGGCAGGCTTACGTTAGGGACATGCCCGTCATTTTCGCCTATAAGATTTTTGGGAGAACTGATGTCATCTTCAGGCAGACCATCAAAAGCTTAACGTACTCTTTGAGGAGGGGTGGTCGACCTCCTTGGGTGCCTAACCTTGGCACTCCTAGACCTTCATCCCCTTGCGGGGTGGCCCTAGTTAACGGCTAGCATGGCTACCAGGGCTCCTCATGGGCGCACACTTGCTCATGGGGACAGTRTTGGACCGGCACTGCGCTACTGATACTCAAGGGAGGCTTGGCATTCGGGCCTGGCTCAAGCATGTCCCTTCACCTCGCCAACCCCTTGCCCAAGCTGATTGAGCTATCCCGTTGCCCCTAGCGCACGGGTGTGTTCCGGCCCAAGCGGTTGCCTATCATCATGGCACACAGGTGCCTGTCATCATCGGCATACAGGAGACCCTTCACATCGGTGCCAAGTCACCTCATCGGCGCATGGTCGCCTTCCATTATGGTTGTCCCCCTTTAGCACGTAAGCGGCGCCTCCCATGGACCGGTCTGAGCCAGGAGAGTGCCCCGGCCATTGGACTTGAGGTCATGATCCAGTGCTACTGACTTTGGTGGAGCCATCCTATCGAGCAACTCCTAGCCTCTAAGCGTATAAAGGCTTGTCTTGGCCTGCTTTGGCCAGGACGCCACATGGGTTTCTTCCGCTGTAGAACTACCCCGTGACAATGGGTCAGGTTGGGTTTGGAAATCATGTATTCCAAGGAAGGTCGGGTCGAGTAACTGTAACATCGGGTTAGGGTTGAGGCAAACCCGACCCGTTGACATCCCCACATGCACAATAACGAGGCATCTATCCGCTTTAACAAATTGTTTTGGTTTCAACATGGCCGGTCGGGTGTCCAGACAATCGAAAAGTTAATAGGGGTACCGGTTCAACCAATGCCGGTGGTTCGTTGCCACCGTTGGTTTGCCAGTTGCCAGTTGCCATAGCTGGTGTGCAAATGGTTCTTGGTCCACCATGAAGCAGCACAAGCACAACCAGGTAACAGGTTGAGCTCCAATCTCAATCTGGCCTTCCAACGACCTCCTTGAACTTCGTCTGCTCTCTCGCTCTCGCTTGCAATGGATTTCTCCTCTGGTTCTCGTGGCACTCGCAAAAGCCGTGAAAGATCCGATATTTACTCCACAGTCGTCATCCACGACAACGACGACGACGAAGATGAAGAGAAGGAAGAAGAAGAAGAAGAAGAACGTCGAAGCCGAGGATACAGAAAAAGAGAAGAAGAGGAAGAGGACATTTACGCAACGATGCTCTGTAAAGACCATCCCGACGACGACTCATCTCTCCCCCCTCTACTTCAACGACTCCCTAAGGACTTCGGAACCGCCGGCGACGACGAATATGGCGACGAAGATGACAATGGAGATTTCTCGGGGACCGTTATCGTTAGAACCAACCGCAATCGGTCTTCTTCGTCGTCTTCGTCAATGGCCTCGGTTAGGAGGTCGCGTAATTCGCCTTTTGGAGATCGGAATCATGCTAGCCCCAGAAGGAGAATGGAGGAGGAAGATAATTTCTCTACGTTTGTGGTGAAGTCAACACTTCGTTCAAATGATATAGAGTCGGTGTCGGGGACGGTTGTGAGGCGAACCGGTGGTGGCAGTGGTGGAGGTGGGGCTTATTCGTCTTCCACTATGAGTAGGGCTGTGGAGAGTATGCAAGCGATTGGGGAATTAGGGTTTGGGAAGCAGAAGAAAGGGAATTTTTCTTCTCAGGGCGAAGATAGTTGGCAGCATCCATGTAAGATATCAGTTAGTTCAATTCCTGATAGCGTTACTAGGGAAGATCCTTCCACTAAGTATGAGTTGCTCAACGAACTCGGTGAGTCAGAATTTCTGTTTCCACATTGGGTTGTGCAGCTTGAGCTTGTAGAGTTGCTCTTGATTGAACTGAATTTTAGTGGAAATACTGTTTGGGATTGGTAAATTTTTATCTAGCTGAATGGATTGTGCTTTATATGTTTGGCGTTTGTGGGGGATGGCAGGGAAAGGTTCGTATGGAGCTGTTTACAAAGCTAGAGACTTAAGGACTTCGGAGCTGGTTGCCATCAAAGTGATATCACTAAGTGAGGGGGTGTGTATTCAATTAAACCTTTTCTTCTTCATTTGATTTTTTGGTTGCTTGGGTTGAGCTCCTTGCTTACCTTGATGGTTGACTCGATTTAATCTCTGCCAGGAGGAGGGTTATGAAGAAATTCGTGGTGAAATTGAGATGTTGCAACAGTGCAGTCATCCAAATGTGGTCCGCTACCTTGGAAGCTATCAAGGAGAAGAATATCTCTGGGTAGGAGCAAGTGTATTCTTCTTCGTTTTGTTGATTTTGTGAACAAATGTTTTATGAATCTATTGACCTTGTAGAATTAAGTTTTGCATGTAATATGTTCATCGAATTATTCTCAACATCTTTACAAATTCTTTTAAATTTTCATCTTGGCAGATAGTGATGGAGTATTGTGGGGGTGGAAGTGTTGCTGACTTGATGAACACCACTGAGGAGCCTCTAGAGGAGCATCAGATAGCATATATATGTAGAGAAGCATTGAAGGTGTCATTCTATTTCATAAGTTGCATTTGATAAATGACATCATTTTATACAAACTACATAGAATATACACTTGAGGGGAATTGGTTCAAGAATTTATCAATGTTGGAGTCAGATCTCAATTTTCTGTAGCTTTAATATTTTTGGTAGAAAGCACAACTTGCCTGATTTTATATATAACTTCAATTTATTTTGAGCCAAAAGCTCATTGTGTCAGCAAAATTTTATTTTTTATTGAATGTCTAGATGAACAACCTTTATTATCTTTATTTTCACTTGATAGGTCCCATGGATGTGTTGTCTATCTTGAATTGGCTCCTCATTTTTGCAACATTGAGCTTTAATCATCGCTTTATGTATTTTACATTTTATTATTGGTTGAGGCCCAAGGGATTAAATTTGTATTCTGTTTGATGTAGGGTCTATCTTATTTGCACTCAATTTTCAAGGTCCATAGAGACATCAAGGGTGGTAATATCTTGCTCACTGAGCAGGGAGAGGTTAAATTGGGTGAGTAATATTTGTCATATATCTTATAATTATTTATCAACAAAGGTACTTTAAAAAGAGAAGAGAAAAGGGAAAATGAACTGCTTCCCATATGGTTAAATTAAACTGTTTCACTTGCTTCGCTACTGAGTGGCATTGATATTCCCTCTTATCATGCATAAAGAGTCTTGTAAATATGATCTGCAACAACAGTTTGGATGCATGCACCTCTGGCAAAAATCTTCAAATTCAGTTATTAGCAATCTATCCTACTATCCACAGTGTGAAGCAGAAATATCTAGGATCTTTTTTTTTGTTTACAAACTGATGATAATGATGTCTGGATTTGGGAACATGTTGATCAGGTGATTTTGGTGTTGCTGCACAACTTACAAGGACCATGTCAAAACGCAACACGGTATTTTTCTTCTTTAGAGTAATTATTACTTAATTCGTTTCTTGTTAGATTTCTATGTTAAGGCTATAAGGAATTTATTTTTCATTGTTGGTTTTCTGTGCAAAACCATTTGGAAGAGTCTGTTATGCAGACTAAAAACTAGTAATTGATTTAATAGTCTTCTTTCTTGTGTGCGTGCATGCCAGTCCTAGTAGAAAATTTAGGTTTAAATTTTGAGAGGTATTTTTCGTTCTTCCCATGAGCATCCCCTAAGATATCCGAGATATCAAAACAATAGTATTACCTTAAACAAGATGAATGAAAAAGTAAAAAACTCAATGATACTGTTGAAATAATTTAGTTGTTGGTGTTAGGGTCTGTTTGGCTAGTTAAAGTGTTTTTTATTTCTATTTTTTCACTTTTGTTATGTTTGTTATTGTACTCACTTATAGCAGGGGCACAAGGGTCTTTTCCCTTCTTATTTATGGTGCCCTATATATATTATAATAAAAGCTGGCGCCGCCAACACTGTTACATTGCAAATTCCTTCTCTCTTCTTCTTCCCTTCTCTTCTCTTCCTCTTATTTATGGCCGGCCATACTATCAAGATGGTATCAGAGTAGGAATACTGACTAAAGAGAGCATATCGAACAAACTTCACTGAGAGAACAGATCGAATAGACTTGCTGAATCTGGGTGGAACAGAGATCTGAATCTGGACTGAGGAAAACAACTCTACAACTGGTATAGTTCTTCCGTTTTCTCTTCTTTACCCTCCTTGGTCGTGTACCAAGTGAAAAACCAAAATGAATCTGGGCTGCTGAATGCTGTCGGATCTGTATACCTCTGTTTTTTTGGCTTCATGTGTTAAGACGACTGTAGGTCAAGGATGACCTGTCATCTCAATAATTTGACTTGATTATAAGTGGTAAGGATCTCTCTTGCTGATTAATGGTTTTAGACATTTTGGAAGGCTGGTAGGTTGGGACTGTTAAAACCGTACAGGTCTGAAATCTGYCGAATATTGCCTCTGTTTTGTCTTGAAATTGGTATTGTTTGTGCTCAGCTTGTTTTCAAACCCAAGTGTGTGGGTGTGGACTAAGTGGAGCATTTTTTTTGTGGAGTAAGGAGGGGTCCTAAGTCCGGTGTTTGGGACTGATTATTTGTTTTGACCATGTCATCTGAGAATTCTGCCACTTCAGAGATTTCAGGGAGCCACAATGGAGTGAGTGGGGGAATGGATATGAGTTTTCCCATGGCTGTTATTCCCTTTGATGGTCTGAACTACCTTG
>NW_010729075.1:7733820-7748735 GCF_000365185.1 Nelumbo nucifera
AGGGGCACAAGGGTCTTTTCCCTTCTTATTTCTGCCGCCCTATATATATTATAATAAAAGCTGGCGCTGCCAGCACTGTTACATTGCAAATCCCTTCTCTTCTCTTCTCTTCTCCCTTCTCTCTTCTTCTTCTCTTCTCTTCTCTTCCTCTTATTTCTGGCCGGCCATACTGTCAAGAGATACAATCTGGGAAATCCTATGTTTGGTCTTTAGTGGATAATCACCAATCTGTTCTTCACGTGTAGAAAGATTCCTGTTCCCTCATTAGATGTCCCTAGTGTTGATAACGTATTGTTCTGAGTAAAAAGAGGTTTAGACTGGTCCCTATGGTTTTACCTTCTAACCTATTCTAATTAATGACTGATCCTGCATGGATATGCCCCATAAAATTCCAGAAAAATCATGAACTTCTACACAGCTCCTTAATGTATTTTATTCTATTGAGATCATAGTGAAGACTTCTAGATGGCCCTTGGTTAGGACTGCAATTCCCCCTTTTTTGTTTTTTTGAATAAGTAATAGAAATTTCACTAGATAAAGCAAAAGCAAATAAATTTACAATCAAAACTTCCCAACTGGAGGCATGAGTTGCAGCCTCCAAAACAAAAAAATAAGTTACACCTGAGCACAATACAAATGATCCCATGTAAGTGGTGTAACCCCTTTCTTAGCTAAATAATCTGCCATCCCATTTGTGGATCTCCTTTCTCATTAGATCCTTATAAGCATATTTATGGTTAGCAACTTAAATCACTTTATAGCCTCCGTGTAATTCCATATTACTGCATCCGATTCCTTCAACCACTCAACTACCAGTTTAGAGTCCCCTGAAATGAGTAGTCTTTCAATTTGCAATCTGTAACATTGCTTAAATCTCTGCATTTGTGGAGGCCCCATCCCTGTTGGACCCGAATATAAAGCAATAATATGTTCGTCTTTATTTTTGAATACTCCTATTCTAGACGACCCTGGGTTTCCTAACTTGCTGCCATCAAAATAGAGTTTGGTGATATCTTCTTCAGGAGGTACCCAAACTGAGGTGACCCTTTGTTTGTTAGCTGAACTTTTTGCTACAGCTTCCCAATTCCTCCAAATATCATCATGAGAGAAAATATCCATGTCTTTCTATCCAATGTATAAACCTATGCACAATGCAGTCGAAATTTCACCCTCATCTCTTTTCCTTTCAATGAAGATTTTTGCATTTCTCTCCTCCCAGACTGTCCACACTAGAGCAAGCCCTGAGGCCTCTGACACATCTTACATGATTCTCCCCCTCCTCTTTAGACCACATGAAGGTGAGTCAAATAAGCTACTAATCTGTAAAGGCAAATATCACCTGCACCAAAAGAGCAAGAAAATCTTTCTAAATGCCTACAACAAAAGGACAAGAGATTAATAAGTGGTAGCAGCTCCCTTTACTAGTCTAGACCAGATTTCTTTAGAGGGGAAGGGTTGGGTTCTGGGTAGTGGGAGCAAAACATAGAGTCAAGAAAAAGGAGGCATAAGAAAACAACCTTTTTGGATTGGGAGTGCATACCCGACTATCTGGTTCAGAAAGGTCCAAAATGAAAGAATCAAGAGCTTTTAACAAGAAAGCAATTATTTCAAGCTCAAGGCCTCTCAACCCTCTTCTGGAATCCAGATCCCAACTTATACCAACTGACAAAGAGAAAGAAGCAAACTTTTGGATATGTTCCTTTTTAAACAGAGAGAGGGAATACAAAGAGGGTCTCCCTAAGATAAGAGTTACCAACCCAAATATCTTACCAAAAGAGTAAGCCTTAACCAAACAGGAATCTGCATCTCTTCATAGAAAACCATGGGTGGAGCTTATCTCTGTGCCTAGAAGCATGCAAAAGCACAATGAAATAAATAACACTGGATGGAGCCTAATGAAATTTGCAGTTATTGATAAAAAAGAAAGAAAACACTGGATGCTCATAGAAACAATAGACACTGGTTAACTTTGTGCAGTCCAACACAACAATTATTTAAATCTGCCTGAGATTATTGATTACAATGCTAAAATTGCAAGTATTTGAAAAGAAAGGTTGTGTAATGGGTTGTGTTGACCTTTGTCTCATAACATCTAAGAGGAGTACATTGTCTGAAGCATGGATTTTTAATTTTCTAATAAAAATATGCATGCTTGACTATTTCAAATGCTATTTTCTTGTCATTACATTTTCAGATTTAAAGTTGTGTTATCCAAATCAAAGGCACTTCTTCTGTTTGAGTGATCCTGGATTATGCCTAGGTCAGTGTCTCATTGCTGGAGTGTGATCCCTCATATAAAGTACTATTAACTTTTAGTATAATCATGTTTACTCATGTTTCTGTATGTTGAACTGTCTTCATCTCTAATACCAATCATAACTCACTTATTATTCTATTAGTAGATATTTTGAATAGTTCTAATACTGATTTGAAAACTTTTGACTTGAATTAATGCAACTTAAGAATATTGGATTTTCTATTCCTGAAAATTGGGGTTCTTGGTGATTGTGTCCCAACTATATTTGAACTATTTCTCAGCCTTTTCATTTTCCTTGTATTAGGTAATTAGAAGTTCTTATTTTCATTTTGCAGTTCATTGGCACACCACATTGGATGGCTCCTGAAGTTATTCAGGAAAGCCGCTATGATGGGAAGGTAATGACTTATGCAAGGTGCTATTTTCTTTTTGTTTCCTTTTATTACTTTCTTGATGACTTTTCCACATCTTCTATTAATAATAAAGTTAAAAAAGGACGTCTGGCATGCATTTGAAGTTGTCAACTTTATTCATATACATTTTCAACTGAAATGTGTACATAGTTTTTGTGCATAGACTTTTGATAGGAGTTGGGATTTTGATGAAGAGGTTGTGAAGTCAAAGGACCTTTGACTAGTTTCATCAGATTAAACTTGGAAAGTTATAATTGAGTTTTTTGCTGGTTAGGAAGGATGAGGGACTGGGAAGCTGTGATTCACAGTTATGGGCCCTCAAATCATTTCTTGCTGCACATGCCCTCTTTAGTCTGCCTCTGCCCCCAGCTCTTCTAGCCTTTTCAACTTGTAACAGATCACTTCTATCTGGTTCTGCAGATGGTGTTCTAGACCAATGTTTTAAAACGTGGAGGCGTGATGCGAGGTGTTCCACTATCTAGAGGCGTGGGGCGTAGTTCAGAATGTAAGAGGCGTAAGCCTCCTGAACACAAGGAGCCTCCTTAAGAGGAGGGGGGATCTCATTTTTTCTTTATTTTTAATAAAAATCTTTTATATTAAGAAGAATAAAGACGCATCCTCTAACATACAAAAAAAATCAAATTGGGCCGCATTGAAAAGGGGGCGGGGGGGTGAAGCCCCTAGCCAAAGGGGTTGGGGGCAGACCACTTTCTTTCCCCTTATCTTTTCTTCCCTTCGCTTTCCTTTCCTCTTTTTTTTTTTTCCTTCTCTTTCTTTCTTTTTCTTTCCCTTCCCTTTCTTTTCTTTTCTTTTCTTTTCTTTTCCTTTCCTTTTTTTTTTCTTTTTTCTTTTTTGTTTTCAGTCTTTTTATATGAGGTGTGCATGAGGCGTACGCCTCAGAGGTGTCAGCGCCTCTCGCATACGCCTTAGGGCATTTTGGGAGCGCCTCCAGGCGTACGCCTCCCACACCTTTTAAAACACTGTTCTAGACATGTGACCAAACCATCTTAGGTGGCATTTTTTTTTTGATCAGCAAAGGTGATTTTATTAAGAAAATGATATGAAAATTAGTACAGAAATTGGGTAGCCTTGGCTACCCCATTATCCTTTAAAATTCCACCTGAGATTTTGCTTTACATCCTTACAACTGAGCCCAAAACAATGTTCCCTATTAGCCCCTTGCTTCGCTAGCTGGTCTGCAAACCCATTTGCTGCTCTTAGAGTCCACTGAAATAATAATTGCATGTCCTTGGTAATGTGATTAAGTTTCTTGATCTCATTTCTGAACACCCATGGAGTCTTTCCATTCTGCTTTAGCCAGCTTATAATTACTTTGGAATTGCCTTCCACAACCAGCTTTCTCACACCTATTTCCATGGCTTTTTGTATTCCAAAGACCACTTCTTTTAGTTCAGTTGTAATGGAGTTTCCCCATCCAATAGGGCCCGAATACAGCCCCACTACTTTCCCCATGTCATCTCTTTTGACTCCACCAATTCCAGCCACACCCGGGTTGCCAAAGCTGCTCCCATCAAAGTTTAATTTGAGGAATCCAGATTCAGGAGGATCCCAACTTCTTAGCATCTTAGATGGCATTTGGTAAATCTGAAGTCTGAAGTCTGAAAGTCAAAGCAAAAAAAAAAAAAAAAAACTCTGAAAAAGCTCTGTAAGTATTCGGTGGAAAATTTGCTTTTATGCTTTTGCAGACATCAAAACATAGTGGGTTGTTCAGTAATCTGAATGTCGTGATGCCTGAAAAGCTTGAATTTTACAAATTTGCCCCTCAAGTCATTATTGAAATAAAGTAAAGGAGAATGATTAAAATAATATGATATTAAAAAAATATTATAAAATAATATAAAAATATAAAATATTGTAATTGATATCAAAATATTAAACAAATAATAAAAAAGACTAATAAATAATATTTAAAAGAGTAATACTATAAAATAATAAAAAAATTAAAAACAATAAAATTTAATAAATAATACCATTAAAAATTAAAAAATAATTTAAAAAAGATAAAATAGTAAAAATTATTACAAATATAATAAAAAATGTAAAAAATAGAAGAATTAATAAAATGGGATTGACACTTAACAACAGTTGCAACAATCAGATTCCAGCACTATTCATTGTCTTCCCAAACTAGAGTTCAACGCCACTCCAACCTGAGGTGGTGAGATTCTCCACCTCTTGCAAATCAGATACCATCACTGTTCATCCATTGTCCCCAACCTCTCACAAATCTGATACCCTATTGTTCATGATCTTCTCCATTGCAATGTTGAGCCAGAGGTGGTGAGATTCTCTACCTCACCGAAATGTTGAGCTGCAAATTAGAAATTTTTACCAATTTATTTAAGAAATGAAAGAATATGATCGAAAAGAAACAGAAATAGAAAATTTTACCAAATTTTTACCCTACAGTTCGTACTCCGAGTATGCCATCACCTGCAACTACTCCTTTGCCGGCAACACCATCTGCCATGTAATCAACATTGTTTTTTTCCTTCTCTGATAGGGATGAAACAGAACAGTTGACGATCTTGGGTTCGAACCTGGTTCATCTACTCCTCTGTTCAAACCCACTATCGACATTTTGGGTTTGAACCTGGTTCATCAACTCCTTTGTTCATGGCAGAGATGAGGGAGAAAGAAGAAAGAGGGAGGAAGAGAGAGAGGGGGGGGATATTTTTGGTGTTCGGAGGTTGATTCAGCGCTATTGAATGCCACCTTAGTTTATTTCCCCTCATTTTTATTGGAGCTAGTCCTTGGTTCAAAAGTTTATTTATGGTTATCCCTTTTAGTTTTCCCACTCATCCATCTTAGTATTCACATTTTTGCTACATTGATTTTTTGGACATGCTGTTTCTCTTTCTTGGCTGCCTAACATTTAGCTCCACAACATTTCTGGCCTTGAAACTTTTTTTTGTAAAATTTTCCTTTTGGCCAAGTGGTGTTCTTCCATCAAATGGGACTTTAGATGCATCTGTCACCCTTTGATTTTGCCCATCCTACTCTTATTCCATGGGCAATATCCTCAATCTCATTTATCAAAAAAAAAAAAAAATCCTCAATCTCTCTCTTGTTATGGATTACCTAACCAAGGTAATGAAAAAGTCATGTTGAGATATCTCCTGGTCTCCAATCCTAAGTGTACCCTGATTTCATCATGTTAGGGCATTGAGATGTATTGCATACTTGAGGTGCACATTAATGAAGAAAGGTTTGGATGATGCTTTCATAACATCTGAAAACATGAAACCTGGCTTTCTGTCAAAACTTTTCCCAAATTGGTTGAGCACTCTTCTGCAGTTTTCAAAACCAGGTGTTGGTTCACTGGTTCAACCATCCGGATTGAACAGATCAGACCGCTAAAGCACTACTACCCCTTAGATCAGAATAGTAGATTAGATTTCATATCTTTACAGTCTTTATCCTTAGAGTTGTTGCTGCTGCCATTGGCATTGGCTTACATTGCCATTGTTGTCACCCTATGTTGCCGCTATCATCAGATAATCTAATAAGCCTTTCTCTTTGCCATTGTTATTGGGGGTTGTTGGTTACCATCTCTCTCCCCCTTTCTCTTTCTATTCATAGTAAAAGCCTGCATCATTATCTAACCCCTCTCTCCCTATACTATATAGAACAAATGAGCCCGTTTTCTTCTTTGGGTAATGGTCCAACCAATTAGGCCAATGACAGGTTGCAAACACTTCTCTGCTGTATTCTTTGGATTTTTTCAAGATCCTTTCTATTACTTGTGCGGTAACATGTACAATATTCTGGAGTTTCTGAAAGTCATTAGTTATGCCTACAAAATTCATTGCATACTGCATTTGCTGGTGTTACCAGTAAGTATCTTGTGACTGGCTACAAATAACATTTTTATATAACAGGTAGATGTGTGGGCTCTTGGTGTGTCTGCAATTGAAATGGCAGAGGTATGCATATTCAATACTTAAATTTGACTTTTTCTTTGATTGGTAACTGGATATTTTATTAATTAATGAAAACTCAGATCATAATTTACAAGCAAATGTGCCAAGTACTCCAAGACTTTTTTTTTTAATAAAATTACATCAGCTTTCTATCTCAAAAGCATTAGGTTCCCCATTGTCATTACCCAATACAGGTTTTCCCTGTTAACCCTTGCTAGTCTAGGGCATCAGCCAAGCAATTGGCTTGCTTCTTTGTCCATAGAAGCTTAACTCTTATGCCTTGTGCGGTGGCCGGGAAGGTGTTTAACTGGGTAAATGTATTTACAATGGTATCTACAACCTGGGGAAGTGTTACCTGGGTAAATATGTAAATACATTTACCTGTGTTCTTTTGCTAGGAAATGTTAGCTGGGCAAGTGAATGCCAGGGAAGTTGGTCAACTTCCCTCCCTCCCAACTTACCAGCAAACAAACAGGCCCTTAATTCTTATGCCAGCGTCCTTATTTATCTCCAGACACATTGATGTCACCAAGGTCCTAGATTGTTATTTACTTATTAAGCAAACAGGTTATTACTACTTTGGAATCACTTTCCACAATCAGATTTCTAATGTTTGGGCTGCGTTTTGTTTGAAAGAAAGGTAGGAAACGTATAGATTTGTATAGGTTTCCCTACCTTTCCCTACCTCTTCTTTCAAACCAAACACAGCCTTGGTGTCTTTGCCAGTTTCAAACGCTGGTGTACTGCCAAGAATTCAGCCTTTAATGAGTCCCCTTGACCTGCAGGGCCCTAGTACTAAGCCAACACTTTGCTATTGCCATTTCTGAATACACAACCAGTGCCAGATGTCCTGGATTATCCATGCTGCTTCCATCAAAGCTAAGTTTTACTAGATTACCACTAGGAGCTTTCCAGTTAGTGATACAGACCATCCTTGTGGTAGAAAGACTATTCCTTTTATGCTACCTCTTCTAGTATATTTATATTCTTCTAAGTTTATTATATATGAACGAATTTTGTATCTTATCTTATTGGATCATTCTCTAGAATCTTCTTGATATCTTATAGATTTGTTTTCTTGTTCTTATCAACTTTCAGGGACTTCCACCAAGATCAACTGTGCATCCAATGAGAGTCAGTACTTTGATTACTTTATGGATATCTTTTTTTTCTTGTTTTAGTTTTTATAACAAATTTAGCTCAATTTGCTTGATATTGTTCCGTTGATATACTAACCAGGCTTTTAGTTATGTTTTATATTTTCTTTGAGATTCTTGTCATTCAGTGGCCTGGCTATGTTCATTGTGATGCCTAACACATAATGCTCTTCATTTTGAAACTGCTTGTGTTGAGAACTTGAAATAAAATATGAACCATTTCCAAGATGTAGTACTGTTTTCATAGAAATGACTGTCTTAGCATCGTGGTTTTGTTACTTGATAATGTGCATAAATATCAGCTTATGAGCTTAGAAATAACTAAGAATAATGGATTCATAATGCCTTTTTTTTGTTTTATCAGCAACAGAAAATTTCATTAGTTGAAATTAGGTAATACAATGTGAGGCTGGAAAAATAAGCAGCAGCCTATTAACTTATAAGTAGCCCATGTTACAAGTTTGCCCAAAACAACTGCTCCCTATAAAATTGTTGTTTAGCTAAGGTTTCTGCCATTCCATTTGCAGATCTTCTCACCCATCTGAAGGTAGCATCAGTCTCCCTTGCCAACTTATCCATCTCCCTTAGAGATTGTGCTCCCTATAAAATTGTTATTTAGCCAAGGTATCTGCCATTCAATTTGCAGATCTTCTCACCCATCTGAAGGTAGCAACGATCTCCTTTGCCAACTTATCCATCTCCCTTAGAGATTGTCTATATATCCAAGCACTTTCCTTGTTGCATCTCATCCAAGAAATGACTAATTGTGAGTCCCTTCAACCTATACCTGCTTCAGCCCCAGTTGTTTGGCAAGTTTCAGCCCTTGTGACAAGGATAAAATTTCAGCTTTTGGAGAATCCCCATATCCATCTGTCCTGAATAATAGCCACAATTACACCATCTTCATTTCTAACAACTCCTCCAATACCTGAGGGTCCCGAGTTACCGAAGGAACTCATGTCAAAGTTCAGCTTTATACTGAAGGAATTCCAATCCATAATCATTACCTTTCCTAGTTGATGATGTAGCAACTGCTTCCCAAGATCTCATGATATCATCTACAAAGAATACTTTGGATGTCTACTATTCTCACCCAATGTGCCACCTTTACCTTTATGCTATTTATGAGTCTTCTCTTGTGCTACATTTCTCCTTGGAGATCCATTCATTCCTTTCTTTGCAGATTGATCATAAAACTTCTCTTGCTGCCTTTCATGTTATTCTTCCCCTCTTCTTAATTTGCCTCATTAAGTCATGATTGAATAGACTAGTGTTTTAAAAGTGCAAGACGCAAGGGTCAATTTGCGCCTGAGGCGCACATGCGCCTTTTTAAGCAAGGCACAAAAAATAAAAAAAAGTAAAAAAAATGCCAAAAAATTCAAAAAATTATTAAACATAATATTAACAAAAATATAAACTTAAATTTTAAAATAAATGTTTTAAAAAACCTATTATCTAAAATTAAAATACATAAGTATAACATGTAAAGCATATTCAAA
Organism: Nelumbo nucifera; assembly: GCF_000365185.1. Next base: position 7,743,091 of record NW_010729075.1, read on the forward strand.
TGAGAATTTAAAAATAAAATCAAATATATAAAATATTTTCAAGCATATAAAACCCATAATCTCTCTCTCTTTCTCTAAATTTCATTACTTAAATTTGCTAATGTGATGTAAAACATATTACATTCTTGATTCTACGAGCCGCCTTTGTGCCACGCCCCTCAAGGCAAGCCCAAACAAATCCACGTTAGGTCTTAAATTCTTAGTTCTCACACAAAAAATAATGATTTTATAGTTTTAATTGCTTTTTAAGAAGATATTTTATTAGGATGAATGAATGAACAACATTACCAAATAGGGGGTTCGAGGGCGGAGCCCCTGGCCCAGTCGCTAGACACAAAAAAAGCATCAAATTTTCAAAAGGTGCACGCCTGGGCTGAGGCGCAAGGCGCACCAGGTGTGTGCCTTTTGAAAGGGTTGCACCTAGGACCTGGGCGGGGCGCCTACCCTAAAATGCGCCTCGCTTGTGCGCCTGGGCATGCCTTTTAAATCACTGGAATAGACTAGCCACATCTCAAGGGGTATCCCCACTTGCAACCAAAAAGAGAGCAAAAATACGTCCACAGGTTACAAAAGGATAGGAGATTAGTAAATGGGGAAGGGTCTCACTGCTAGCCTTGCAAAGAATGCATACATGAGGTGAAAGGAGAAGCTGAACAAAATTCAGTGATGTGTTCCTTGTGATATTGAGCGAGGGAATAAAGCAACAGAAACTACACATTTAAAGGAGCATCACCCAGCCAAAGATCCTCCGAAAAGAGGATCCTATTACCACTACCAACATCATATCTAATGAAACCCAAGAAAGTAGGGAGAAGTACCTGAATGTATTTCCAAGGGGATAAGTAAGATACACGAGGAGAGACTCATCCATCCTATCCATTGTCCATGACACCATGAATGCTCACGATAACCTTATGCCGCAGCCTGTCCTTCTCTAATGGGAATCTTCATAACCATTTTCCAGGCAATATTTCTATGAATCAAATTCCCTATTCCCAAGCTACCCTGTTCTCTAGGTTTACTAACCATGATATGGACGCGTTCCTCGGGAAGAAATATCATCGCCGCCGGCAGCAGCAGTGATCCGATGTTCTCATCCTATCCAATTCGGCAGCAACAGTCTTATACATTCGGCAGATTAGATTAGACTATCTTGTTGTTCTTATCTTATCATATTAAGTTAGTAGATTAGATTATCTTATCTTATTAGATTAGGATTAAGAGAGACTTATCTTATCCTATCAGTCTTATCTTATCAAGATAGAGCTGGAGGCCTCCCTATTCAGCAAGGAGTCTCCCTAAGAACAGGACTCTTGTAATCTCCTATTTAAGGAGCCACTATTATTGAATGAAGGCATTGAATATTCAGTCAAGAAGAGAGTAAGGAGAGTTGGTGATCTCTTGAACAAATCACCAAGGCGCCAAGATAGGTACCTCAAGAAAAGGAAGGGACAAGGGAAAACAGGAGGTTTTCCCCGTGGACCGACCCGTGACAAAATCCTATTCGCGGGCCCTCAACAACTTGGTATCAGAGCAAGGCGTCATGGGTGATCTGGAGCAGTTGCCGTCCAGGGTCCACGAACTCGAGCACCAGCTCGTGGGACCAGCTCAGATGTACGTGAGATCAAGGACAAAGTCAGGGAGCTACGACGTCTGATGGAGTTATTCCTTTCTAGCAAAGAGAGGAACACAGAAGGGGTGACAACCACTAGCGGCCGCCGACCAGATNAAGTCAGGGAGCTACGACGTCTGATGGAGTTATTCCTTTCTAGCAAAGAGAGGAACACAGAAGGGGTGACAACCACTAGCGGCCGCCGACCAGATCTGCCGGAATCTTCTGGCGAACAGCAGTGCGTCAACCAGGGGGCGCGGTCATTCCCAAGTACAACAGGTTGGAATTCCCGTTGTACAACGACAACGGAGATCCCTTGGGCTGGCTGTACCGGTGCAAGTAGTTTTTTTGAAATCAACGAACAGACGACCGGGACAAGGTAAGCCTAGCCGCCTTTCACCTAATAGAGGAAGCACAACTCTGGTTCTATTGATTAGAACAGGAAGAACCCGGGCTCAGTTGGACCCAGTTCTAGTCCTACTGCCTTGTTAGGTTTGGGCCCCCACTGACAAGCAACCCCTTAGGCGAGCTGATTAACCTTAAACAAACGGGCACGGTGGCAGAATACCAGCGCCAGTTCCAGACCCTCCTTGCCAGGGCATCTTCAGTGCGACCGGACCAACAGGTAGACATGTTCACCGCAGGGTTAGCAGAACCCCTGCGAGTGGACGTGGAGATGCAGAATCCCCCCAACTTGGTTACAACCATGAACTTAGCCTACGCGTTCGAGCGCAAGCTGCAACTCAGCCGCGGGACCTACAATATGGGACGTCCGCCGACTTCATGGGCACCCCCGAAATCAGCGACAGCGACCCCTTCTTCTGCAACCAGCCGGGAACTGAGGCCTCACACAAACAATATCTCCAGATCGACAACAAGTGCAGGAAGCAACATAGTAGCTCCACCCATTAAGCGTTTGACTAGGGCCGAGATGGCAGAGCGCCGAGCGAGGGGCCAATGTTTCAACTGCGACGATCTCTACTCGGTGGGACATAGGTGCAAGAGGCTTTTCTACCTCCTAGTGGATGAGCAAGAGGAGGACGAAGAAGAACCCGTCGTATTCGAGCCAGAGATCTCTCTCCACGCGATCACCAGAATAAAAACCTCTCAGACCATGCAGTTGCAGGCACAAATAGCAGGTAATCCGGTGCGCATACTTGTCGATTCAGGGAGCACACACAACTTCATAAGTGAGCAAGCCACCCTTCAGTTAAAACTACCAATGAAATTCCGGCCACGACTACAGGTAGCCGTCGCAAACGGTGAAAGGGTTCACAGCCCCGGAATCTGTAAGGACGTCCAGGTACAGGTCGACTCTGAACTATTCTCTGCTGATTTATTCGTACTTTCCTTGGATGGTTTCGATATCGTTCTTGGGGTCAAATGGTTGATCACCCTAGGACCAATTTTATGGGACTTTAGTGCCCTAACAATGACATTCCACTTGAATGGGAAGCAAGTCTCGTGGCAAGGTTGCAGGGTAAAGGAGAGGACACCACAGGTTCATGCGCTTCAGACAGAAACAACGCATACGACAACATGGAAAGACTCGCCGAATTTTCAGACGTGTTCTAGGAACCCAAGGGGCTCCCTCTTCCCCGAGCATGTGATCATCGAGTCCCTCTGGTGCGGGCTCAGAACCAGTCGTTGTCCGGCCTTATCACTACCCTCACCTACAGAAGGACGAAATAGAAAAACAATGTGCCGAGATGCTAAAACAAGGGATCATACACAATAGCCACTCCCCCTTCTCTTCGCCGGTTTTGTTGGTAGTGAAACAGGATGGAACTTGGAGATTCTGTGTTGACTACAGAGAGCTCAATAGCCGGACGGTCAAGGATAAGTTTCCTATTCCCGTTGTGGACGAACTGCATGGTGCCCAGTACTTCTCCAAGTTGGACCTCAGGTCCGAGTATTTCTAGGTCCGAATGGCTCCCAGAGACGTGGAAAAGACTGCCTTTCGAACCCACCACGGTCACTTTGAATTTTTAGTCATGCCATTCGGTCTCACCAACGCCCCATCCACATTCCAGTCATTGATGAACGAGGTATTTCAGCCCCATCTGCGCAAATTTGTTTTAGTATTCTTTGATGACATTCTCGTTTACAGTAAATCATAGGTGGAACATGTGCACCATCTGCGAATCGTTTTCGAGCTCATGCGCCAACACAAACTCTTCCTGAAACAGTCCAAGTGCTCCTTCGGGGAGCGGCAGGTTCTTTATCTAGGTCACGTCCTCCACGGGCAATGTGTGACGGTCGACAGTTCCAAAATTCAAGCTATCAAGGAATGGCCCAAGCCTCAATCCGCCAAGGCCTTACGCGGGTTCCTAGTGTTAACAGGTTACTACCCTAAATTTGTGCAGAATTATGGCCTGTTGGCTGCCTCGTTAACCAACTTGCTAAAGAAAAATTCCTTCTGGTGGGACAACGTAGCCGATGCAGCTTTTTCGACATTAAGAGATGCCCTGTCCTCCACCCCAGTTCTGCAATTACCGAATTTCGCTCTCGAATTTACAGTCGAGTACGATGCATCTAGAATGGGTATCGGGGCCGTATTACAGCAGCAAGGGCACCCGATTGCCTTCTTCAGCCGCAAGCTGGCCGACCGACACTTGAAACTTCCAACCTATGAGCGCGAACTAATCGGGCTAGCTAGAGCCATCCAGCACTGGAGGGCGTACTTGTGGGGGCGGTCATTCATCGTCAAAACCGATCACTACAGCCTCAAGTACTTGTTGGAGCAACGACTCACCACTTCTCCTCAACAACATTGGGTTAGCAAACTACTTGGGTTCGATTTTCGGGTGGAATACAAGGCGGGATCCTCGAATCGCGCAGTTGATGCTTTGTTTAGACGCGACGAGGACGCGATGTCTCTGTGTGGAATTTYCCAATCCCGGATCTTTCTGTTAGACGACATCAAGAAGGCAATGCCACAATCACCTGAATGGTCCTCGTACAGAAAATTCAGTCCGGGGCCGCCGACTCCAATTGGTCCCTTCATGACGGGTTGGTACTGTATAAAGGCCGGGTACATCTCCCACCAGACTCCCCGTTGATTCCCGCCATCGTCTCCAGCATCCATAACTCCACCCATGAGGGCATTCAGAAAACGCTGCACCGCGTTCGGGCTGATTTCCATTGGCGAGGTATGAAGACTTCTATTCGGGATTTTGTTCAAAATTTCTCCACGTGCCAACAACATAAATGGGAAAACTTGCACCCGGCAGGCCTCCTTTAGCACCTTTCGATCCCAACACAGATCTGGGCCGACATCTCCATGGACTTCATCGAGGGGCTACCTAAGGTAGGCGGCAAATCAGTCCTGTTCGTGGTGGTGGATCGCTTCTCTGAATATGCCCACTACATTCCTCTATCACACCTGTACAGCGCCACTTCGGTTGCCCTCGCCTTCTTTACGCATGTTTTCCGCTTACATGGGTTACTGGAATCCATTGTCAGCGACAGGGACCTGGTTTTCACTAGTGCCTTCTGGAAGGAATTGTTTCGGCTACATGGCACCACCCTAGCCTTCTCCTCCGCATATCATCCACAGACCGACGGGCAGACGGAGGTGGTAAACCGCACGATCGAGATGTATCTTCGTTGCTTCGTGGGGGACCAACCGCGACGGTGGGTGGATTGGCTTCCTTGGGCCGAGTACTGTTTCAACACCGCCTACCATTCTTCCCTCGGCATGACCCCTTTTCGCGTCGTCTATGGCCGGGACCCTCCTCGCTTGTTATCCTATGAACCTGGTTCTACTCGTTTGGAGGAAATTGATCGCTCCTTACAGGAACGCGATGCCCTTCTAGCCGACGTACACCTTTTCTTACAGCAGGCCCAGCTCCGCATGAAGCTCACCTATGACCAGCACCATCGGGAATTGTCGTTCGAACTGGGACAATTTGTTTGGTTGAAACTCCAGCCCTACCGGCAACGCTCCTTGCGCCACAGGGCTGCCCCTAAACTGGCCCCTAAATTCTATGGCCCCTTCAAGGTTCTGCGGCGGATTGGCACAGTGGCATAC
>NW_010729075.1:7762551-7773037 GCF_000365185.1 Nelumbo nucifera
CATGAATCAAATATGTATCTTTATTCATTTACAATAAACTCATAAAGTACATCATTCTGATTGAAGCTAAGGGCATACAAAACTGTCTAACATCCCCATCATCCTTTGAAAGTTTCAGATTCATCTCAAGAGGTGTGTCAACCTATTTGTCATCACTCAGGTTTGCAAATTTCACAAGATCTATCGCATACTTGTGTTGATTAACAAAATACCCACGGGGAGAGTTAGTAAGTTCTAGACCCAAGAAATAAGTGAGATGCCCAAGGTCCTTCATCTTGAAAGACTGATTGAGAAGTTGTTTCAGAGAGGAAATACTCTAACTGTCATCATCGGCGATAAGAATGTCATCCACATAAAGAAGTAATAATGTAATTCCTTGGGGACACCTCGATATGAACAATGAATTATCTAAAGAGTTCTGGGTGAATCATGCATTTGTGATCATTGAACAAAATTTCTCAAACCAAGCCCTGGGTGCTTGTTTAAGACCATACAAGGACTTTTTGAGTCGACACACCACGGGGGAGCTATCATAGTATCCCGGTGGAGGCTTCGTATAAACAGTTTCCTTGAGGTCCCCGTCGAAGAAAGTATTTTTGACATCTCATCATAATCTATCCCGTACTCCTGCTTATACCCTTGTGCCACCAAACGTGTCTTGTATCTATCAAGACTCCCATTAGATTTGAGTTTTACTGAATATACCCACTTGCTTCTAATAAGAGAGGCATCTAGAGGGGTAGGAACCATATCCCAAGTATTCTTATCCATAAGAGCTTGGAGCTCAGTATCCATTGCTTCTTTCCAATGCGGGACAGCCATAGCCTTCCGGCATGATGTGGGAATATCTTGCCAGACAAAACAACAGAGGAGCTATGGTTTGAAGGAAAACCATAGCGGTTAGGAGGGCGAGAAATTCGAGAAGAATGACGTAAAGGGGGATTAGAGGATGGTTGAGGATCATGGATAGGTGCAGGTGTACTTATAGGATCAAGAGAAGGAGAAGAACTCGTGAATTGAGATGATGGATCAACTTCTGGTGATGAAGGGGGCAGAGCGATAGGAGCCGAAGCAGCTAGCCTCTTCCTGAAATAGACACGGAGCAACTCTAGAATCAAAGGTGAATTCAAAGAACCTGTAGAGTCAAAAGAATGCAGTGTCAAAATGGAAGTAGCAGGCAACTTAACAATGTGGGCAAAAAAAGGAAATGTTCTCAAGAAAGATGACATTGCGGGGTACATGAACTCGACGAAACTTCGGATCATAGCAAAGGAAGCCCTTACGATCAGGGCTATATCCCACAAAAGCACACATTGCTGATTGGGGAGTAAGCTTTGTGTGCTCATGTGGAGGAAGGTGGACAAAACGTACACAACCAAAGACATGAAGAGCAGAAAAATCAGGTGAACGGTGAAACAAGCTTTGAAAAGGAGAGGTATTATGCAAGACAGATGAAGGAAGAATGTTAATAAGGTACACAACAGTGCTAACCACCTCCGCCCAAAATGAAATAGGAGCCTGGGAATCATGAAGAAGAGTCCGAACTATGCTCAAGATATGTTTGTTCTTGCGCTCTGCCACTCTATTTTGTTGTGCAGTGCTAGAACAAGATCTCTAGGATTGAATTCCATTGTCTCTCAAGAAAATTTGAAAGTCTCCATCAAGGTATTCACCCCCCGAGTCTGAATGGAGAATCCCAATGTTTGCATCAAATTGGTTTTTGATTTTTGCTAGGAAAGATTTAAAGGTAGAAAAAACTTCAGATTTGTTTCTCAAGAAATATATCCATGTAAAGCGAGTATAGTCATCAATAAATGTAACAAAATATTTAAATCCCAACCTGGAAACAACTGGAGACGACCAAACATCACTATGTACTATTATAAAAGGAACAAAAGCATGTTCAACAACTGAAGGAAAAGGTAAAACATGGCTCTTACTCAAGCACCAAGAAATGCAAGCCTTATCAACATCATTAAAGGAAGTAGCTTTAGAAGACAAATAACCATCATGAAACAAAGACTCAAGTTTATTTGTGTTAAGATGTGCCGAATAGGGGTAGTTTAGTCTTCTTCTGTTTATTAAGTAACTTGCTTATGTGGCAGTGTTATTAGAGTTACTCTGCCCCACACTTAAGTAAGGGCATTTCTATCTTTGTAAACATTATTAGAATCTAATATAGATTAAGGGGGTCGACTGGATGGGTTAACCATCAGATTTTCGACAACCCTTCTTCTTCTTCTTCTTCTTCTTCTTCTTCTTCTTCTTCTCCTCTTCCTGTTCGGACTACTGTAGCTAGCAGTCGAAACAATTTGCATAGGGTTGACCAAGACGCCTATGCCTCAAGTGCCATACATTATTTCTGCAAATAACCTCAGTACTAGGGGTGGTAGTAAGCAAACAGGTTGTGGATGAATGCCCTGGTGTCTTTTCAAATTCCAAGGCAAATAGCCGACCCAATCTACGCCCCTTCCCTTTCACCATCCTAGTGCGCTGGTCCTGTATCAAACAACCATCATGGGAAAAGGAAACATTGTTACCATCCTCAACTAGCTGACCGACTGAGATCAAATTCGTTGTAAGTTTAGGAACAAAGAAAGTTTTAGGTAGATGAAAGCAAGAATTGATAGATGTAGTTAAAGACAAATCATTGCAACCAACAATATCCAATTTCTCTCCATTAGCAGTAATAATATGTTTATTCAAGGGTTTGGGTTTAACGAACTGACCAGTGTGTGCCCCTGTCATATGGTTAGAGGCCCTGGAATCAATGATCTATAAGTGACTAGGAGAGGAACAATAATAGGATGACTCACCCGAAAGACCGATGGCTGAAAATGAAGAGGAAATAGCTGGGGATATTAGCTGCCGCATTCTTTCTTCTGTAAGAGTCCCAAAATTTTCATCCATTCCTGCTGAAACTGTATTCCCTGTATCTGTACCTTCAGTTGTTGCCTGGAAAGCTTTACGTTGACACTTTTTAGAACTTGAACCATTCCCCTTTGCTGGCCGGGTAGGACATTCAGGTATAATATGCTCATGCTGTTTGTAGTAGGTACAAAAATTTTTCTTCCGACAGTGTGAGACAACATGTCCATATTCCTTGCATTCATAGCACCATACACGGGACAAGTCCTTCTTGGGCTTGGATTTGTTCATCAGAAAAGCTGTCTCTGTTTCAGAATTAGATTTCGACCTCATTGTCGATTGAGTAATGAGTCTAGTTTCCTCCCTAAGAAGCTCCCCCAAAACTATGTCAAGTGTGGGAGGAGTGCCCCTACTGAGAATGTTGGACCTTACAATTTCATATTCAGGTCTCAGATGCATCAGAAAATGCATGATTTTCCTCCTATCAAAGTGTTCTTTTAGATTTTTGATGCAGCAAGCAGAGGTGCTTTCACCCATGTGAACTAATTCATATTCCGTCCACAAATTCACAAAGCCAGCATAGTACTCTGGTATTTTCTTCTCACCCTGATTGTACGAAAATATCTGTCTCAATCTGATACTGATGGGAGATGTTGGACTGTTGGTACACCTTTTCCATATAAGTGAACATCTCACTAGCAGTTCGATAATTTCTCATTGGAATAGCAATCTCAGTTTCAACAGAGCCAAGAAGCCAAGACACTACTTTGGCATTGTCGATCTTCCACTGTTTCAGACCCTTGGAATCAGATTCATCAGGTTGTTTTCTGGAACCATCCACAAATCCCCATAGGCCATTTCCCTCAACATAGAACTGGAAATGGAATTTCCAGAAGCAATAGTTTGTTCCATTGAACTTTACTGGTAGAATATCCCTTTTCTCCATGGCCATTTCAGCAATGAGCAAGCAAAAAAAAACTAAGAAAGTAGGGCAGCCGAAGGTCCAAATGAATCCAAAACTTGATGGAATATGTGTGTCTAATCGCACTCCAAAAGGAGGAATCAAAATCCAATAAAGAAACCAGCCACACAGTGTTTTCGAACTGATAACAGTCCAAAAAAGGTTTCTGGACTGTCGAACAAGAAGAAGGGCAAAAAACCCTTCAAAAGGAATCTGAACCAGAAATAAATTATAGATCTGACCTGGGCAACTTCAGATCTGAAGTTTCAGTGTTTGGAGTAGCCGATTGAGGGAAAAAGAAGAAACCCTATTTCTGATGGCGATCTTCCAAAGAAAGAACAGCAGAGATGTGCAGATCAGTACAGCAGCCTACGAGATCCAAAACTGAAGTAGATGGGTTGATCTCTGGCCTAAACAGATTTCAATCAAGGACAGGTTGAAAAACCTGCTCTGATACCATGCCAACTTAGATCAAAGCAGAGAAAAGCTGAGAATGAAAGGGTGTGTTCTCTCTTGAATCACACGCCCAGAAATGACTAACTTATATAAGAAAGAATACAATGTTAAGGAAAGGACAGTTATGCCCTTATCTTACAAGAAAGAGTAAAACAAAAGATAGTGTACATAAGTTACAACATAAAAGAGTGGTCCCAAGATCCAAAAAAGGAAAGATGTAAGAAACATAAATCAGTCTCTACATGTACAAAGTTTGTTTACCTCCCTTTTTGTGGAGATGTATAAGGGCTGCTATTTATTGGATAGTGTGGGAAGAAAGGAACCAAAGAATTTTCTCTGAAAAGGAAACAAGTGAAGCCTTTGTCATTGAAACCATCATTATTAGGGTGGTTCACTGGGTGATGTCTTTCGAATTATTTGAGGGTATTTTTTCAGATGACCTGTTCAAGAATTGGAGGGAAGTGGCTGATTCATCTCCCCTTAAGTCTGGCAAGTCCAATTTGGTCCCCACCGGTTGCTGGTTTCACTAAATTGAATTTTGATGGAAGCAGTGAAGGTAATCCAAGTCCATTGGGTATAGGAGGAATCTTCAGAAATGAGGGAGGAAAAGGTATAGCTTTCTATTCAGGCCCCATTGGAGTAGGTGATTAACTTAGAGCTGAGATTTTGGTGGTAATGGAAGGGATTAAAAGAGTAAAGGAGTTGAATATCGAAAAGCTGATTGTTGAAGGGGACTTTAAGCTAGTTATAGGTTGGCTGCTAAAGGAGGAGAATGAGATATGGAAATTTGCTAATGAAAAAAAGGAAGTATAGGTGGCTAACCAGGGATATGGAGATAAACCTACTGTGGGTAAAGAGGACTGCTAATTCCTTTGCATACACCTGCAAAACAAGGGGTGGAAAGGGAAAGTCTATTTTGGGCTTTGTTGTAATTGAATTTTGTTGTGTCTGTTTTATAATCATTAATAAAGTTTCAGTTGTTGATAAAAAAACTTGGAATTCTTTGATTCACTCTTCTACCCTTGAAGGGAATTGAGTTAAAGAATCAGAAAAGAGGAGTAGGTTCATGAGAAAAAAGGTGAAGAGTGATGGCTATGGATTCGGGACCTGTAGGGGTTGGAGATCCACTGAAGGCTGAATTGATGGTTTTGTTGCAAGGCTAAAATTTTCTAAGCATTCTAACTTCAAAAACTTGGAGGTTGAAGGGGATAAAWACTGGTTGTATCCTGGATCACTACCTGGTTCAATGTGCCTTGTATTTTAGGCATGCTTTTAGGGAAATAGAAAGCCTGTCAAACCTGAACACCACTTTTGCTTGGGTAAGGACTGCAAATGGGTTGGCTGACACATTAGTAAAGCAGGGAGTCTATAGGCAGCAGCTGTTTTGGGCATTATTGTAACTCTTTTGGTCTTAGGCATTGTATCTTTGTCTTCCTTATCTTGCTGATAGAAAAAAGAAAGAAAAAAATGAAGAGTGAATAAGAGTGGAGCTGTGCCTTTTCCCTAAATTTCTATGATTGTATCATACATTAAGTGAAAGAAAAAAAAAGAAAGAAAAATTTGGGTAGCTTGGAGTTAGTTCTTCTTTTTATGGAATGTGTGTGTACAGTAGAAAGGACCATAGAGACACTGGCAGGACCTCCTTCCTTAGAAATACAAGCATCTCTTCTTGGCACTCAATGGGTAACTCGAAAAGATCTCCCAAGCCTTATCTCTTCTTGGTGGTTGAAGGGATTTAGTAAGAGGGTTAGGATAGTTTGGAACATGGTCCTGCCTGCTTTATGTTGGTATGTGTTGGGTGAGCACAACAATAAACTAATAAAGTATTTGAAGACAATTCTGCTCCTGTGGGGGCGATCTATGGCAAAGTAGAGTGACTTCTTATGAAATGGGTCTTAATTAACAGTTTATCAGGAGTCAAATATAGCCATCTTTAAACAGTGGAAGAATATGATTTGGAATGATAATCTTGCACTGTTATGTCATTATGAGGCTTTAGGGAGCCAGGGGATGAGGCTAGCTAAGCATTAGAACTTTGATAGATGGAGGTATAAGGGGATTCAAAGTTGGTAATCAAGGAGTTTGGGTGCATTGCCAGGGAACTTGAAACTACCTTTTCTTGTGTCAGAAGACCTGCAAATAGCTTGGCAGATTTAATAGACATGCAAGGGGTTGCTAGGGATCAATTGTTCTGGGCTGTGATGTAACAAGTTCATTGGGGCCAGGCTGTTATCTCCTGGATTGTTATCATGCTTTATTCCAACTAGTGAAAATTTTCTGTTATTGATAAAAAAGGGAAAAGAAAGATGTCCTCACAATATCAGGAACCACTTATGTTTTCTGATCTGGCTTGATAGTGGAACAGCTGTGAAATTACTCAATGCTACCAACATGGCGAGGGGTCACCAACCGAACAATATTAACATGGGCAAGGGCAAACCTAGATATATTGAACCAATCCCACATAATCAACAATAAGCTATGCCCTCATCAAGCTCCACTGTAGCAATCCAATGTGCCAGCGTGGCAGATCATGGCTGCAAGATATTGAATATGAGCCTGAATGTTGACTGGGCTTTCCCTAGAATAGTTGAGGTTTTGACAGGTCGGCATTTGGGAGGCCTTAACAGGAGAGAAAAAAGTGGTTTGGAGAGTGGCTATCATTTGGAGTATCTGGCTGGAGAGAAATCTGAGAATTTGTGAAAATACAACAATACAAGACATTGACTAGCTGGTTGACTAGTTGATCCTTTGATAACACTGGCCCATATTTGCCTGACTAAGATATACAATCCAGGCCAGCATTACATTGGTTGCTGGTAGACCTGTTCATGGGCCGGGTAGCCTGATGGGCTGGCCTGGCCTGTCCTGTCCTAAATCGGGCTTGGACAAAATTTAAGTCCACGGGCTCGGGCTTGGGTTCTAAAAATCAGGCCCGACTATTTTTCAAGCCGAGCTTGGGCTTCCCAAATAAGCCTGGCCTGAGCCCAAGCCCAACCCGATAATATTAGATATATAATAGAAATATAATATATATAATAGTAAAATTAATAGAAAAAAGTATTATATATTAAATGTATAGAATATTATATAATATATAATATATTACTAATAATATATTTGATTGGAAGTTTGAAGAGATAGTGGAGATGTTGACTCTTCTTCAGAAACAAAAGGTTGACCTGCTCTCAGAAGACAAGTGGTACTGGAAGTGGAATCCGGATGGTGTTTTTTCTGTCAAATCCTTGGCCTCTAAGCTTTGCAGATTGGGTATCACTGATTTTTCAAGTACTCAGATTTGGAACCCTATAAGTCCATCTAAATCCAACTTTTTGATTTGGACAATGGCCCTCGACAAATGTCTTTCTAGATCTAACCTTGTGAGGCGGGGCATTCAAATCTTGGATCTATCTTGTGGTCTTTGTGGGAGTATTCCTGAATCAACAGATCATTTGTGCATTCATTGCCTGTTTTCTTCTCAGGTGTGGGACCATTTTCTCAAAGCCATGAGCATCAGTTGGGCAAGTTAATCTCTTGGGGGTCTGTTTCTGAGGAGTTTAGAAGTTTGAATTTGTCTGCTTTATTTCGTTCTAACTCCTGGTGGAGTATGTAATTGCTGTGTTTGTCAGACTGCCTTTCTGGGTCTGATCACAGCTTGTATGTGTTGTTTTGAATAAATTTACTTTACCTTTTTCCAAAAAAAAAATATATTACTAATAATATATAATTAATATATTATAAAATACTTGTCAAAATCGAGCTTCGGGCTTTATATAGGGCCGGGCTTGGGCTTGGACCCGGTGATTTTCTATTTATAAGGAGGCAAAGCCTGGCCTGGCCCAGCCTGTGAACAGGTCTAGTTGCTGGGTTTTATCTTATGCTATCATGTTAGGCGAATGGATTACATGTTATAGTTATAGCCAAGTAACCAAGGTGATAGTAATTTGCTTCCTTTTGCAGTTTAATGATGCCAGTAAATATAATGTCCGTTTTGTTATTAATACTATGATAGACATTACACAGTTATTATGGATCTTAATTCTGTGTTTGAATAATGTTATTTTACTTTCTACATTTTTTTTTGATAAATGTTAATTTATTTTACTTTCTACATTATAACCTATACATATCATATTTTAATAATATGCTATTCTAAATATTAGAAAGAAAGTTGCAGTTGTTGTAACCATTGTAGTTCTCAAAGAACCATTCAACTTAAAAGCTTAAGCTGTTGGGTGAGGTCCTTGAATAGGTTGATATTCTCTAACATTCCCCCTCACACGAAAGCCCATTGGGCTTGAAGTGTGAACAAGCACTTGCCCACCCATACCTTGTGCTGAAACTTAATTAATTATAATGGGGGTAATGAGGATCGAACACTAGACCACTTGGTCAAAGTGGATCTGATACCATCTCAAAGAACCATTCAACCTAAAAGCTTAAGCTGTTAGGTGAGGTCCTTGAATAGGTTGATATTCTCTAACAGTAGTAATAAGTAATGTTTCAGGTCTCTCACCTTTATAGACATTGTTCGCATGGTCTTGGGGCTTCTATATATTCACTTTGGTTGTCTGCTTGTGCAGGTCTCTTGTCTTCCATGATTTTGTTGCAAAATGCCTTACAAAAGAACCACGGCTTCGTCCTACTGCAACTGAGATGCTGAAGGTACAGTAGGCAAAACTCCGAGTCTTTACTTGTTAGGGAAATAGTTAAACTGAAATTTGGGGTATTTGGTATCAATTGGCTATATATTTTGGTAAAACTAATTTGTCTCTAGAGCTTGTCTTACATATAAAACAATAGAAGTCACAAGTTAAACTCAGATATCTAGTAGCTCTAGTAGCTAAAAAAGATAAGACTATTGCAACCATGGTACAGCAGTAATAACATATTAACATTACAATGGTACTTAACCAGGAACCTAAAATATCACAATAACCATTGAAGGTTTTTGCATGGAATGTAGTGAAAAGTTTTTGGTTGTGCTTGTAAAATACAATTAGTGATCCTATTAGGTTGGTGGTTGGTTGAACCTAATATTAGTTCTTACGCCTTAAATCAAATGAAACTACTGGAAGATATTCAACTTGGTAAGAAGCAATTGTGGATGTCCTATATGCATTTTTTACAAGTATATATGCCAAGCAGAAATTGGTTGTAAATGTCTTGTTTATACATATTCGTTATGGATATCTGACATTGTTGCCTCTGACCATTTCTTTTCCATATGACTGGACATATATTTTTGATGGAAATGATATAGAGAGGACCAGTTTCATGAACCCAATGTATTGTCCTGCATTCACTATTAAGAAGTCCTTAGGATTGGCCTAGAGTACTAGAGCCTGGTATATTAGGGGGAGCAGTATCTTTATCAGTTTCCCATCTTTGCCATTGAGAAACTTAAGGCTCTGTTTGTTTGTAGTGCAAATCTGTAGAGAAGATGGGCTGAATGGCCCATAGGCTGTTTATCCTTTCTTATTTTTATGTTCTTTACTGTAATGGGCCTTATTCTGGGCCTATTCTTTTTATGTTATGTTCTTTTAATTTCTTGCCCAACTAAGGGCCTCTTTGTAAATTATTAAAGTTTAACTTAATAAAGGGTAAGAGGAGAGATTATGGTTCGAAACTCTCCTTCTCTGAACCCTTATTGCCACCATCTTCTTCTTCATCTTCTCTTCTTTAGAAGAAGGATTTCTGCTGTTTTCTTTTGATTTTTGCATCTGTTCTAAACAGTCCTCTATTATCAAGGACTGTTTTTCTTCTTGGTATTAGAGCAGGCCTAAACTTGGCTTGGGCTCTCATGTAGGTGTTGTCCAGCCAACTACATGAGAGTTGTTATAGGGCTGGAAGCTTCAGCTTGAGTCGCCTGGTTCTTGGAGGTCATTGGAGATTGAAGAAGGTGCCCAAGATTCAAATCTCTTGGAGAGCCGTTTGGTGACCAGGAAGAATCGGAGAAAACAGGTTGGTTCCTGATTTAGAGCTTAAATCAGAGATTGAGAGTGGTGCCTAATAATTTCTGGGATGTTTTCTTTATATTTTTCTGGACTGTTAAAGTATCCAAWAYTTCTCTGAAATCAGTACTGCTATTCGGCTGTTCTTTTAGACTGCTTTAGCCCAGAAATTTTTGGGTTGTTTTCATATTGTTTGGACTTTCAAGTGGCTGAAATATCTCTGGAATCAGTACTGCTGGTTGGCCTT